>KN481536.1:30559-45833 GCA_000787095.1 Periophthalmodon schlosseri
CGTCTCATTTACAAAGCCTCTGCCGCACCGGAGCCATTTGAAGTCCGTGCGTAAAGAATGCGTCAGAGAAGTGTGCAGCTTCCGGGGACTTTCACAATAAAACACGTACAGGAAGTTGGAGGAGTACTGACTATTTAAAACCAAAGCAGTTTGTGTAAAATGACCAAGAAATAGTTTAATTGATCTTACTTTGTCATGTCGTTTTGTAAAAGATGAACAATGATAAAACAACAACATATTTCATAGTTGTTAGCAGAAGACACAAGGACTCCTGCTGTGTGAAGTGGAGAAGTCTAGCAAAGTACACCAAGTTCACCAAAATTGGGACTAAACCCAGAACTAAACCTGGACTAGACTAGGACTAAACCAGGGCTATATCAGAGATTTAAACAGGACTAAAACGGGTTCACACCAGGACAAAACCAGGTCGTAGCCTAAATGAGAGAAATATGAGCACTGAAAGCACAAGAATGAGTCTGGTGAATGTGTATGGACTTGCAGGACACTTTAAGTTAAAAGTTAAAGGTGCACTATGCAACTTTTCTGGTGTTTGCTACCCTGAAATACTTTTGCTTTGCCAGGAATGTTATGTTACACATGTGTTATATTAAATGTATAAATCCAGCCTTTACTACATTATAGATGGTTTACTACTCAAAAACATGCATTCTATTGTGAGCAGGGCCGCCTCTCCACAGATCATACAAGTAAACTGGCCTGGTGGGGGGTATAGCCATGCTGTGGAACATAGGCAAAGCAAATGCCAAGCAGATGGCAGACCCAGCACCAGATAATTTTCACCTTTAAAATATAAAATATCAGGATTTTTTTTCATGAACTTGTGACTGTTTTGGACTCCGATCTGTAGTAAATATATGCACGAATGACTCGTGTCTCAGATTCCAGGAGACAGAGGCTTGAATAATACACTGTCTCAGTCTGTATCCCTCACATGGACATGGACACAGAGAGGTTTAAGACAAGGTCACAGCTTTGAGCCTTATGTAACAGAAGCATCACCTATGAGACGCTCGTGTCTCTCATTTGTCTTATTCTCCAGTGAAAAATCACAGCGATTTGGAGTATTGTAGTTTTTATTTTTGTTTTTGTTTTTTTTTTGTTTTTAAATACAGCATTTGAATCTTTGTTGTGGTCATGTTAAAAATTAAACAAAAATAACAAAACTTAAAGTCCAGACTGATATCTTTCTGTATTTTTTTTATAGAGAGCAATATCAGTGTGGTCCACGCCCTCTGTTGCACCTCAGGCCAGAACCAAAGATGTTCATCCAATCAGATTTGCTTATTTCAGTGACACATGTGAAACGAAGAAGCTCATTGGTCTTCCATCATTTACAAACAAAATCGAATTTCTCTCACGTCAGATGAACAGAGTTTAGTGGTTTGCTCATTTATCCTGGAAAAATGTACAATTTTTTTTTTTTTTCCTTTTCTTTTTCCTCATAGGCAGCCATATTTGTTTGGATATGAAAGGACCATGTGTGTTCCTAAACTCAAGGAGATTCAACAGTGGTCAGACCATAGTCTGTATAAAGAAGTGGACCAAATGAGTGTGACATCACCCATAGCGTTGGGCTCCAGCCAAATGAAGCTCATCATATTTGGAATTAGAGGCTGATGAAGGTAACGCCCCTTCCCTTAGCAACGCTGTCAATCAGACATGTTGCTAATGCTAGTGGACATGACCTTGGGGAAAGAAGGCGCCTGATCGTGTTATTAATGTTGACATCTTGATTTACGGACACAATAGCGAAATAAAAAAAAATAAAATGCGGTTTAATACAAACATTTTGAGGCTCACTGCAGCAGGTACAGAGAGAGGGGTGACAATTTTTCAATGCAATGTGAATTGGAGCCAGAGATGATGGAGCCAGAAAAACACCCATGATCACTTCCTATTTGGAACGCGGTGGCTAGCAGGTTTACGTCCATTTATATATACAGGCTATGGACCAGACAAGCATCTTCATTAAAGAAGTGTGTATTCTGGATCCCAGGTAATAAAATCACATTAAAGCTACATATACAAGTTTTCCGGGGGAGGGTAGTCACAAACTGGCCACCAGGGATTGTCATCTTGCATTCAATCAATTAAAGATGTAATGTGGAACATTCCAGGCAAATCAATAGCATCTCTAAAGAGACAAGCAGGTGGTAGACCCCAGCAGAAAAGTTCCACAGTGCACCTTAAATAACATGGTATAATGTAACCCCTGTCATCTTTACACAGGTCTGCAGCTCGCCCTGATGCAGAGTGACAGGCCCTGCTCCTCATGTCCACCAGACCAGAGCCGGATCCTGGTCTGGGACTATAGAGTAGGACTTGAGACATGAATCCTAATGGGACTGAGTTTGAAGTCTCTGACAGCTGACAGCTCAGAGGCCTCAGAGGGTGCTCTGTGCTGACACTGACCTATGTGTGGATGTTATTATTCCACTGTATAATGCATTCTTGTGTTCGTTTAGATTTATAAAAGCAAGTTCAGTACAAGATGTTATAGGTTTTTTAACTTGCTGTTTTGGAAAAAAAAAGGTACTGCAGGCACAACTGAACCTGTGTGTCCAGAACCTTCACTTGCAGATAAAGGACACATACAGGTTTATTCCATTATCAGTATTCACCTTATTCTGGAAGTTGTATTATTTTCTACATACCCTGCCTTTAAAGTACAAAACTTAAAATGCTTTCTTCATCACATTCTCCACACAAGCAGCACATGCATTTTTCCCACAGGCCTCTGCAGACAGAGGAACTGACGGGTCTGACAGGTGCTCAGAGCAGCTCAGAGCAGCTCAGAGCGTGAAGGACTAAGCCAGAACTAAACGAGGACTAAACCAGGACTAAACACAACTAAACCATGACTAAACCAGGATTATGGTTCATACTGTACAAAAATAAAGATCAAGAACAAAAGCTTTGTAATTCTATTTCCCATAAGGAAATTAGTTTGTAACTGCTGGACAACACAAGAGGTCGGCAGGCAGAAATCTAAAGGCACACCCTTTAGATTTCTGGCTCCCGACCTCGTGTTGTCCAGCAGTTTTACCAATCAAACTAAATAATTGTTAATGGAGTTGTTTCGCCGCTGTAAGCAACTCGTCTCACTTGATGTCATACTTCTTCACTGATGAGACGATGCCTTCTGGTGGTCATAATGAGGCAATACATCATGGTTGGCTGTGGGAGTTGGAGCAGCATTGTATTAAGACCTTTAAAACATTCTGTAAACCAGTGTTTCTCAAACTGTGGTACAGAGTCCTTCTGGTGGTACACAGATACCTCCGTAACATTACGCTGCATGTAACTGAGTAAATTTGAATACAATTGTGGTTTTATGTGGATGGGTTGTTGGCCCTTTGCAAAAGCCCCAACCTGGAGGACCAGGATCAGATGCTCGTCTGCCTTCTCCCCCTCAACCTGTCCGGCATGGTTGAACCTGCCAGGGTAATAAACCCCTGCCCGGGGAATAAACCCCTGCTGACTTAGCTCTTGGGATCATTGAAAGACACAAGCCCATCCAGCACCACAAGGTGTCAGACCATATACCATCCTTTTACTCCTGCTTCAGTTACAGCACGGTGGCACATGGTTAGTACTTCAGCCTCAGTAAGAAGCTCCTGGGTTTGACTCTCGGTCGGCATGGGCCCTTTCTGTGTGGAGTTTGCATATTCTTCCCATGTCTGCAGGTTTCCTCTAACACTAAAAACATATAATCTCAGTGGGACTTTCCCGGTTAAATAAAGAATAATTACATTCTACACAATAGTGTAGCATGAGTTAAATATTGTGTTGTGGGGCTGCACGATTTTGTAAAAAACCTAATTGTGATCTTTCTGACAAATACTGCGATTATGATTCGATTTGCGACTTATGTTTCAAAAGTAGGATTCTGTTCAGAGAGCACATTTAAAATAACTACAGTATCATTCACATCTGACAGAGACTTAAATATAAACTGATAAACTAATACAACAATCCCACACATTTCAGAACATGTCTGTAGAGGTCTGAACTACAGGTACAGAGTCTCCCATAAAGACAACAGAACGTCCTCTGCAAAGAACAAATGATCCTATTGAAATAACTACAGCCTTTGTGATTTGATAATTCCACAAACTCAAAATGTGATTTCGATTGGATAACAAATTGTGCAGCTCTATTGTGTAGTGAAAATGAGATATTGTTAATATAGCCCGTTTAGACAGAACAAAGAGCCAGGTTTCAAACGGATCGGTTTATTGTCAAATTGTAACAGAATTTTGTGAGTACACGCTTAAATTCCAGCTTCAGAATCCATTATCTTAAACTGAAAAAGTTTAAGGAAGGCGTCATTCACACTATACAGGCTTTTGTACAATTAAAAAGTATGGCTCATCCGCTATGGTTAAAATATACAATTGGACTTAAGTCTTCACTCCACTATCTATTCTTTAAAGCTGCATTACGGAACTTTTCTAGTGGCTGGTATGCTAACTTCTGGTCTCCATGGATTCCTTTAACTGGAATGTTTCAAAGTATGGCATTAAACATACGCCTTGCATTTATTCCATTACAGTCGATTTTATTGCTTACCTTGAAAAACATGTATTAATAATGTGAGTGGGCTCGCATCTCCACAAATCTGACCTGTAACTTAACCTACTGGCACTACCTGCTTGTCTCCATAGTGAAGGATAAGTTTAATACCACACTCAGGAACATTTAAGCGAAGCAATAATATCTCCACGGAGACAAGCAGGTGGCGTATCCTCTATCAGAAAAGTTCCATAGTGCATCTTTAATTAAACTTAAAAAAACATTTAATTTCCTTTTCAACATAACAAAGGCTCGGATGAATTTTAATGTCCCCTTTCCATTTAGTGCATTGTTAAAACTAAAATAGTACCAGAAAAGAAGGAAGGAAGCGAGTGGTTTTAAAAATATAGAAGACGTAAACACTGACCTTAATGTGGAAAAAATTCACACAAAAAACTAAAATTATGTACAAAATACTAAAAACTTTTCACAGGAACTCAACGGTTTACAAAAGTTTAAAAAAAACAAAACAAACAAAGGATTTTGTTTCCAGTTCTGCAAGTCCAGTTCACTACGGACACATCATTATTGTCAGGAATCGTACCATTTGGGCACCACATGCATTACCGTTTTACAATGTACAGTTTACAATGGTGTTTAGGGCTATTTTGAAAAGTAACTGCTGAATAAATAGCTATAGACTTCTTCCCAAGTATTGTGTGTCAGTAATAGTAAAGTTGTCACATTGTAAAGGGCCTGTACCTGATGTTTTTCGTGTATTTGAGCACAATTTGGCTTGCCCAAGTACAGGTATATTGTATAAGGAGCTCTTGAGGTCAAAATAAGTCAGCTGTGTGCTGTCTGCAAGTAATCATAAAGCGTTTCATTTTGAGAATCAGGAAATGCATTATGCATGCTAGCTGTTAGCATTACCACTACAGCAAAACTCCGCCCTGGTCTCTAAAAGTTGTTAAAACCTGCACAGGTGTGAACAATCAACAAAAGAAATCAGATTACTCACATCAAATGTAACTGTTTATAAGATGTTTCAATAACAGGATAACTCCAGAAATGTAAATGTAAACAGCCACTAGTGAAGGGTCTATAAGGAAAATTATTGGAAATGATTTATTTAACTATTGTAACAGTCTCAGATCAGCAGTAGTTTGAATTCTTTAAAAAAATATGGAATTAATAGTTGTTGTGTACAGATTAGGTATTAGCATATTTGCCTTGTAGTGTTAAAGATGCACTATGTAACTTCTTCCAATGGAGGTGTTAAAATTATCCAAACGCATTTACTCAATTATAGTCGTTTTATTGTTCAAAAATGCCTTTAAAACATACATTCTCACTGTGAGCGGGGTCGCCTCTCTACAGATCTGACTTGTAAATAGGTCTAGTGGTGTCTCCTGCCTGTTTCTATAGGTTGATAAGTTTAATGCCATAGTGTGAAACACCTCAGGCAAAGCAATAAAAGGTCCAAGGAGTAAAGCAACTGCTGAGCCCACTACCAGAAAAGTTGCATAGTACATCTTTAACTAAAATGTTTTTTGTTGTTTTGTGGCCCTATCACACCATTGTAACCATAGTAACAGAGTACCTTTCACATATTCAGCATGGCTCGGATCCACAGTACCTCCTCTCTCTAAAGTGCTCCAAACTGGTCAAACCAATCAGAGGAAAATATATAAAGACACATTATTTTACATGGGGCAGGTCTGTCTTGGTCCCTGGTCCTGGTCTAGTCCTGGTCTGGTCCCTGGTCTGTTCCAGTCTCAGGACTCTGTCTGGACTTGGTCTGGACTCAGTACTTGGGCACTTTGGTGTAGTCCACGACACCCACGTTCTTGCATAGGCAGATGGACAGGATCATCCCCAGCAGCTGTAAAAGAGAATACAAGCCCACATTAAAAGAGACATTATTTAAAATGTACTAAAATGCTTTTAACAGTGGTGTTCCTTAATGATTAGCTCACTAGTTTTATTTCAGTTCATTTATGCATGTTTGAGTTATCCTGTATTGATATTTTGCAGAGACATCACGCTGGGGGTGTTCTGTATGCATGTCTGTGGTGGAATGTTCAGCAGTAACCATGGTGACACAATGCACACATTAGCAAACACTGCCAAATAAATTTTAAGATTGTGTGACATCTCAAGAAAAAATACTGTGATCAATACGAGCGTTCATGGTGTGAAAGTGTCTAACTGTTGTCTGATGCTAGCTAACTTGTGACTGTAATGTTATGTGAGAGACTTGTTTAACAGCACAAATAAGCTCAACTGTTGTAGTTCCAGCTAGGTCAGTTTTTTATGGTCAGATTGTGCTAAAACACAGCTCAGATTAAAGTCTAACTTGAGCAACAGAGCCACAAACAGAGCAGTGCCTCCAATTAGCATCACACCCCAGGGAATGTTGATGGCATCAGCTGCAAAATATCAATTGTTTTAAATTTGAGGCTTGAGAGCTCAGAAAATGTCTTTTTGTAATGTTCATGTTGTAATGTTATTATGTTTTAGCAGAATAACAAATCAGTGTTTCGCAGTGTGAGGTGAAAGTAAAAGTTTTTAGTTTTTACCTCGATGAAGGCGACTCCAAGACACACGCCCAGAATCACCCACATGTTTGTGTTGAGCCAGGCCTCCACATTCTCAGAGCAGCCCTAAGAGAAACATACAAATACAGGGGTTAAGCCGGGGCCGAGCCGGTTGTACTTTTGGATAACTCCTTCTGTTGGGAAACTTGAATTTTAGGCTATAGTTGGATTAGTGCAGAGCATCTATATAGTCTACAACAAAGCCTTACCACTTCGTACGTAGGCCATCCGGGGGTGCTGGTATTGCAGAAGCCATGGTTGAAGAAGTTGGTGGAGGAGAGGGAGGAGTTGGTGGAGAGGGAGGCGTTCCAACAGGAGCAGGGGTAGTGCAGAGTACTGTTCACGATCTTCGGGTTTCCATACCAGTCCTGATGCCCCGACCAGCCACAGCACTCCATCTGCACACAATGACACTTAAACAGCTCAGAGATGGGCAAAAATATCACAGCTTTATACGAGAGGAGCTTTATATGAGAGGAAATGAAAATCACCTGAGACAGGGATGAGGGAAGATAAAATTGCTACAAGATTTCTTCCGTGTGTTTACATTTGCTTTGCCTTGCCTATTCCCATCCTCATTTCTGACGATTGGGCATTATGGCCCTCTCGCCTCAGCCTCTCCCTCGCCTTCCCATTCTCTTCGCCTTCTCCTCGCCTCCTCCTCCCCTTCCCCTCGCCTCCCCCTCCCCTTCCCCCCGCCTCGCCTCCACCTCGTCTCCGCCTCACCTCAGCCTCCCCCTCAGCTGCCACCTCGCCTCCACCTCACCTCCACCTTAGCCTCCCCCTTCTTAAAACTAGATCCACAATTTTGATTGGATCACGCTTCTGCACATTTAGTATCCTTGTATTGCCGTTAAAAGAAGGTTTCCTACAGTAAATATGTGGTATAATGCACTCACGGTCCTCTGGATGAAGTCCCAGGCCTGCTCTGTTGTGGTGTTGTTTCCAGGGTAACCATCCAGGACTTTGATCACGATCTTTGACATCTCATCATCCAGCTACAGACAGAAAGACTTGCAAATCAAAAATCAGATACTAAAAATAGTACCAAAACTAGATACAAATTTGAGCAGGTATCGAAACAAACAAAAAAAAAAGTCACATTCACAGAACGAAATGAACCTTTCCTGAATATCTTTAGAATGATCTTGAGCTGTATCTTTCACAAGTATAAGACACATAGACTAGTACACGCCCATGGACCACTATGGAGCCTATCTGGACACTGAGGGATTACACAGATATAAGGCCACATGGGAATAGAAAACAAAGTACTACCATTTAATGTGGAAAATCACATTCTATTGTCTAAATAAGTGTTTTTTTTATCATCGTTGTATTGAATCAGTATTTACTTTCAAAATCAAGTTTGAAATTTTAGTATTGTAACACTAGGACTGACAAAATACGAAACTCTTAAAACGCTGATATTTAAATATCAGATATTTAAAACTTAAAGCTATAACATCTTCATGGAGACAAGCAGGAGGCAGACCCTGCACCATCAAAGTTACATAATGCAGCTTTAAAATAAGTCAAACGTATTTAAATTCATGCATATGGACTTATTGACCTTATTCCGCCCACTTTTCCTCTAAATGCTACCAAACGTGATGAAACTTCCGGTTAAGCTCAATCCCATTCATTTCCATGAAGAATTTGAAAAAAGTTTTGCCGCTAAAATCTGAAAAAGTAGTTTTGATTTGTGTAAAATGTTCTATGTTCATGTGACCAACAAGTCAAAACTGCACTGATTCTCTGGAGGCTTTAAAACAGCTCTGTAGGCCATATAGAACTTATTTACCGTCAAGATCTGCAGCCACATACAAAATAATACAACTCCAAAGACGATAAAACTGTCCACGGCAACTTCCGGAATAAGGTGAATTGCACAGTTTCATTAAGATGACTATGATGACTCAACAGTTAACCGTCGATAAAATATACACTGCCAGTCAAACATTTGGGCACACCCTCTCATTCAATGTTTTTTTTCTTTATTTTTACTACTTTCTACATTTTATATACATACACAAGTCATCAACTATATGATGCCAAGATATATGGAATTATGTAGCAAAGAGAAAAAAGTGGAATAATTCAACTCAATATTTTTTATATTTTACGTTCAAATCCTCAAAGTATCCACCTTTTGCTTTGTCGACAGTGCTACAAACCAACGAGCTTCAAGATGAAGTCTCCTGAAATGGTTTTCACTTCACAGCTGTGGGCCAGGGTCAAGAAATGCCAAAAATGCAAACCAGGGTTCAAAGCAAAGAGTGGCTACAGTCCATATGTGTCACTCATAGTTCTGATGCCTTCAGTGAGAATCTACAGTGTAAATAATCATGGAAATAAAGAAGAAATGTAAATGAGTAAGTGTGTTCAAACTTTTGGCTGGTGGTGTAGATGTAATGAAATAGGCTACATAAATACATTTTGCTCTGTACATTACTATGTATGCCAAAGTCAGCTGTTGTAACGCGTTCTACACACAGAACTGTTCCCCTGAGCAGTTGCCCTGAATCTGCGGGTCACTCCCGAACGAAGCCAAACTCAACAAAGTAAAAATATCCAAAATGATTTCTAAATCTGTCAAACATTCACAGTCTGAGCCGCGAGTCTGGAAAAGGCATCTCCTCCACCAGCAGGACACACAGCCGCATCTGACACAGAGATTCTGCAGGAGAGCAGCACTGGAATTCAGAATATTAATCTTCATTTGAGTACCTATAACCTGACATGCTTCAATACAGTGTTTATTTTATACAAGGTAACTTATCTTCCACTTATCAGAGAAAGAAAACTGCAAAAAATAACATTTGGATAAGTTAAAATGGAGCCCTAACCAGAGTATACTCAGTTACATTTCTTTGAGTAACTGTTTAAGAATACCATACTTCTTTGAGTAGTTTTCATCATGTTTACTTGAGTAATATTTTGATAATTTGCAGCTGATGTCATCAACATTCCGTGAGGGTGTGATGCTAACTGGAGGCACTGTTCTTTCTGAAGCTCTGTTAGACTTTAATCTGAGTTTGATTTGACCACAATCTGACCATAAAGAACTAACTTAGCTGGAACATTAACATGAGCTGATTTGTGCTGTTAAACAAGTCTCACATGTAACATTACAGTGACAAGTTAGCTAGCATCAGCCAACAGTTTTTCAGTTAGTCACTCTGATTTTCAACAAAAATTGTGAAACTCCTAAACAGGACCATGAATGCTTGTATTGATCACAGGCTCCTGAAAATTATTTGTTTAAATACTTTTTTTTGGAGTTTTCAGGCAATCTTAAAATGTTTGCCAATGTGTGCGTTGTGTCACCATGGTAAGTGCTAAAAATTCCACCATACAGATACATGTAGAATCCTCCCCAGCTTGATGTTACTGCAAACTATCAATTGAAAGAGTCTTGTTACGCAGTACTAGAGTAAAAGTTGTGGTTCCTCTTCCCTCTGTAAGCCTAAGGTGACTTGAGCTTTATGTCGACGATATGAAATGATTTGAACATTTGTATTTTTTGCAGCTCCTTCAGATATGATTTAATTTGTCTCTTTTTTGCGTCTATCCTTTGAAAGACAAAACATGAAATAATGCACAAAATCTGGTATTTTCAAATCACACAATCAGTTGTTAAGGTCACTCTCAATTCAGTAGCAGTGGCCCAAGAAACTATTTTGGTTTGGAATAGTCACAGTACTAAAACTTCAAACTTTACTTCGATGCTAAGGAATTTAGTCAATACCAATTATGACAACAGAGTAAAAATGCTCCTTTTTCAGTAATGGAATGTAATTTTCAACACAAAACAGTACCATCTTTATCTTAGCATGAGGTCTTGTATTTGTTCTAATAACGCTCAAAAGTCATACTAAAACTTAAGGAAAGGTCAAATTTTGTCCTGTTAACGTGAGTTTTTACACTATCGATATCTGCTCAAATTAGCATCTAGTTTCCATACTAGTTTTGGTACCAATTGGTATCCGATTTTTGAAAACTAGATCCTAGATGCCTTTTATTGCACTGTAAAGACATTAGAGTGAAGTTCCAGATGTAGAGTAAGGACTAGCACCTTAAACAGCCCCAGGACCCCCCTCAGTTCCCCCTCTTTGCCCCCCCTCGGTCTCATACCCTCACGCACGGTTCACTGAGGCCGTGTCTGAACCAGGAGTTTTCCACTGTTATGAAATACTGCGCAGAGCTCTGGTCTCTATTCAACTATTATTGTTTCAGTCTGTTTCAAATCAAGTCCGTCTGGATAAGGACACAAAGGATTTACTCAAACATTTCACTGTTTAATGCTGTTTCACTGTCAGAAATAAGCTGCAATATACCACAATGTACAGCCTGAAAGCATGTACCATTGTGTGGCAGTAGAGTTTATATTTCTGTTATCTTTAATGTTTATTGTTGTGATTCTCAAACATGCCATCTTTGAATCAGGTCTCCAAGTGATTGTGAAGGGGATTGAACCCCTTAATGTAGTAAGAAAGTCCATGGAATCTATGATAATGGATACTGCGGTTGTGTGCATAGGCAACACACTTATGACAGTGTTCAAAGAATGTTCAACTACGTGTTTCTATTGTTGAAAAATGTCATTTTTGAAGCCAATGTGTGCAACCCAGAATGCATTTTTTAAATCATTTCAATTAGGTACAGAGCAGTGGGCGGAGTAGTCTAAATACTTTGAGTAAATTAGGGAACAAGGGAACTCAAGTTATAACGTAGTAAAAATCTACAGAACATACAACCAAAATGGTGCATTTTTTTGGATAATATATAATATTTATTTGACATAAAATATTTAAATGGAAAAGATAGATAGATAGAACATTTTTATTTGTCCCTGTGAGGAAATCAGTTCTGCTGAACAGGAAGTCAATGGACTTTACTATTACTGAGCAGTTTTAGATCAATATTGAGGTTTAAAATTAATAAAATGGGGCTCAAAAGTGACACCCATCACGGAACTAAATTTCTCATTCACTTTTTCCATAGACTTTAAAAAAAAAAAAAAATGTTCGAAAACTTGCTTGGGGATAATCAGCTACATGGGTAATGACCACAAGACCTAAAATTTTAATTAATGTTTAGAATATTTTCTGAAACTTTATAAACCGTAAAGTTATTAAAACTTTTCACAGAATCTTACATTTTAAACGGCCTTTTTGGACTTAAAACAACCGCGCTGTGGATATTAGTTAGCATATAGCTTGTTAGCCTCTGTGATGCCTTTGGACTCTTAATATTTGAATTTTTTTTTAAAGTCTACGGGAAAAATGAATGGAAAATTTACTTTCGGAACCTGAGCAGACTGTCACTGTTGAGTTCCATAGAAATTCCGTTTACATTGTTTATTATTCCTGTATGTATCCACTAGAGAGCGCCCCATGTCACCCTCTCTGGTTGTTTACAGTGGTGTTTTACAGTGGTACCACAGTAAACCACAAAGTAACCACACTGACTAATAGGGTTGTCAAAGGTATTGAAAATCAGACACTAATCGATACTAAAACTAGTATCGGAATTAGATACTCATTTGAGCAGGTATCAATACTAAAAAGTCCCATTCACAGGACAGAAATGAACCTGATCTTGAGCTGTATCAGTTGAGCTGTATCAAGCATAACACCACATAGATTAGTATACGCCCATGGACCACTATGGAACCTACTGGACACTGAGGGATTACACAGATATAAGGCCACATGGGAATAGAAAAGAAAGTAACTAACATTTATATTGAAAATCACATTCTATTATCATTGTGGTATCGGAATCGGTTTTGAGTATCGAGTCTATTCCTTATTATCGACATCCAGTCTGAAATGTTAGTATCGTGACAAAACTAGTGACTAATGAGTAACTCGTGTCTCGATTGTTTATTGTTCCTGTGCGCATCCACCAGAGGGCGCCTCATGTCACCCCTCTCTGGTGGTTTACAGCAGTGGTTTCACTGTGGTACGTCAGTTTATGTCATCTAATTACAGCGTCTCTGTCAGAGGGAGACAGTTGGTGCCTAAGGTCCTGCTCCTCTTGTTCGCTCTTCGAAGCTGTTACTAAGAGCTCTGGTTGAACAATGGCGTGTTGTGACATTGGTACAGAAGACCGGAGCATTCCTAACATTGCAATCACATGTTCAGGTGTTAGCGTAGCATGGTTCACTGTTTCCATTCACTGTTATGACTCTTGGTGGGTACAGCTGTAGGGTCTATGGTGCAGAGATGAAATTCAATTTACGAGATTGCTCATTAAGTATATGTGTTGGAAGACTCGAACCTCAATACCGATTCAGATACCACAGTGATAATTAAAAACAGTCTTTCTTTAGACAATAGAATGTCATTTTCAACATTAAATAACAGTACTTTTTATCTGTCTAATCCCTGAGTGGTCCAGGTAGGTTCCATAGTGGTCCATGGGCGTATACTCGTCTATGTGTCTTATACTTGTGAAAGATACAGCTCAAGATCATTCTAAAGCTATTCAGGAAAGTTTCATTTCTGTCCTGTCAATGGGACTTTTTTAGTATCAATACCTGCTCAAATGAGTATCTAGTTTTGATAATAGTTTTAGTATCGATTAGTATCTGATTTTTGATACTTTTGACAAGCCTTGTTTCCATTCACAATTAAGACTTTTGTTTGTGTGTGAGGACATAAACGTTGCTGTAGGGTCTATTATGCAAGACTGAGATAAAATTCAATGGAAGGGATTTGCTAATATAATAGACATGTTGGAATGGTTTATTTAAGTGCATATGACAGGTTAGACCACTCATGTCACTAAAACGGACCTATTCTGCAGAATTGACTTTTCAGAGCTACGCATATTACGGGTTAAGAAAATAAAATTAAAAGTAAGCACAGAGCAGTGAGCGTGTAGCGGTGTCGGTAAAAACGGGGTTGATCTGAAAAAATGTCGTCTTATTTCAGATTGCATGATATTGTAGCATTACAATGTTGTTCATTTAAAAAGGCTCCAGCTTCAGGGTTACTGCATCAGGGACATAAAGTGGTTTCAATATTATAATTTATCATTTTCGTTTGCTATTTTTCTTTTGTCAAATTATCACACAAAATAACAGTTCTTGTGACAGGCTTAAAAAGTGACTCACCACATCTTTCTGGAAGTAAATGAGAGCTCCGGCCGCAATCTGAGCGATGAGGATCAGCAGGAGGCAGGTGAAGTACTGAACAAGAACACAAATCACTTTTAAACTACTGCAGACTTGTCAAATGAATTAGCTATTCAATTTGTGGTCTAATTGTCCTGTATGCACTGACCAGGCCGAGCAGACAGCGGACTTCGTAGATGGCTCCCAAACAACCCACGAAGCCCATGAGCATCGAGAAGCCTCCGACTCCGATCAGGATGTAACAGGCCACTTTCACCGCCATAGAGTCACCTGCACAGTACACAAGATGTAAGGTATTAAACCAATGCACAAGTTACACATGAGATAATAGTTACGCACAGAGAGAAACGTCTCAATGGACATGGAGATTAGAGCCATTCATGTCCCAGCTTTATACGGAGACTATGGTGGCACAAGCAATCCCCACTAGGTGCACTATGGAACTTTTCTAATAGAGGATATGCCACAAGCTTGTTTCCATGGTAATGTTATCGCTTTGCCTGTAATGTTCCACCCTTTAACATTAAACTTGTCTATCTAGAATTCATTTAATTAAGGGTGTTTTTATTGCTCAAATACATCTTGAAAACACAACATTCTTACTGTTAGTGAGGTCATCTCTCCACAGATCTGACCCGTAACTAGGCCTGGTAGCTTCCCTGGCATGATTGGCTGCTCTAGGGAAGCCAGTCGTGTCATGGTCACGATTGGTTGCTCTTGTGGCCGACTAACTGGCACACTGAGCAGTTTTTAAGCTTTTTAAATTTTATGTAAAATTTTTAACTTCACATTTTGGGATTTTGACCAGACTCACAGCTTGGACAGTTCAAAGGATAGAAGTTAAGGACTATTAGATTATGTGATTGTTCGGATTGTTTTTTTCTCCTGTATCCATGGCGACCCTGCACGGAGGTAGCTATGCTATTGCTATTTCTCATCACTGACCGAAACAACAAAGCGGAGCGAGGCTTAGGAGAGGCTTTCCTGTTGT
>JACM01039676.1:0-13107 GCA_000787095.1 Periophthalmodon schlosseri
ATTTGGCTCAATAAAGGTTTCATGGATACAGCAGTGAGAGCAGTAGCCGCTTTTTACAACTATAAACTAACTAGGGAGGGAGTTCAGTCTCTTTAACAGCCTCTTCCCTGTTATGGCTATTTAGTTTTGTATAATTAGTTGCTATGACACTGATCCTATTTTTTTACAATTTCATCATGGATATAACTATTTCATTTTATATCAAAAAGCAAAATAATATGATTTTTTTGTTTCTGTGTCTACTAAAATATACACCCTGCACGACTCTATTAGTGGTACTTGTTAATACTATATTCCTCGGCGTAGTACATGGAGGACTTCACATTCTGCCCAAACACACTGGTTCACCCTCAGCGTGCAGAGCTGACAAACAGGATGCATAAATAGAAGCTGCAGGCCTATCATTGTCAACATGCCAACTTCCTTTCCGCACATAATCATACAGACACGGAGACCTCATTCTCCAGCCTGCTGTCTTCAAAGGGAATAGTAACCCGATGTCTGTCACCAGTGCACACTCTAGGCCTTGCAAACCAAAGGAGGACACTGGCATCTTGAGTTATGTTAAAACTTATCCAAAAAAAAATGCGGTTTGGTGGTTGGTGAGTTTTTCTATATACACAATTTCAGTAATATACAATTTTGCCTGTCCTCATTATGTGGGCAGAAAATAGAAGCACAGTGTTGGCGGAGAGTCTGCATTCTCGCTGGAGAGATGACCTTTAATGTATTGAGCACATTCTGAGGTTAATTAGTTCATTGTGCCATGCAAGAATATAATGACCCGTACAGAATGTCACCGGGGTCAGTGTGAAACCTGCACCAGTGTATGCATTGTTCTGCTTGTGTTGTTAAATAAAAAAATAAAAAATAAAAGAGTAAATAATGTGGCTGATTTATGCATGTTTCTATGTATGAAGTATTACAAGTAGAATTTCACTGAGCAAACTGAAAATTAAAAAAAGTTTGACAGCTATATCTTTTGTGATAATGACTTTTTATCATTTTGTGTAGAGTGAAATTTTAATAACTTGTTTGAGATACCTGCATGTATTAATATAGTAGCTGAATATTAGGTATGTGTTATTCAAACGTGTGGCATTTCAGTGTAAATGTGATTCTAATTTAAACTATGGTGAATAAATGAAACAGGCATTTGGTATATTGGGAGTACCCTGCATACGAGACTCTACTAGACTCTAAGATAAAAAAAAAAAAAGAAGTTTACAGCTAACTTTACCAAAACAGCACCATCTGTTAAGCCACTGTGTATGTTTAATGCATTTGACAGCTGCTATGGAGGTTTAAAACAATAGTGCTCATTTAGGTCACAAAATACTGAACACGCATACTACATTTGTTAAGTCCGTGTACCTTATAGTAATATAAAGGTCAGTGAAGCTAACATGCTGTACACAAGATGTACGTATCATCTACTCTAAATATCAGGAAACTAGTTGAAGAGTTGGTCCTTCACTCTTCTGCCTTCCACCTGCTCACAGTAGTGACAGACTCAGCTGCAGCTCGTTTGTTTACTTCTCTGCGGCCAGTGCCAGCCCTGGTGGAGTCCAGCGCAGCGGGAGCTCTGTCTGAAGCTTTAGCAGAGGAGACTGGGGAGCCGACATTAGGCCCAGACATCAGGCCCAGATAGGGGCAGTGACCTCCGAGAGCAGCCTCACTAATGCCTTTAAGACACCCGGTCCACATGCACCAGGACCAGGCTGGGTCACCCGCCCGGCGGCCAACACGCTCTGCACTTTCTATACGCCACACTGACAATATCTCCCTTTTAATATGTTTAACTATGACGTGGCTTATACTAGACCCTCAATATTCAAGAGAGCCATGGGTTTCAGAGCCATACAGCGCATTTAGCAGAGCAATCATCAATTAAACACTAAATATTATATCTTCTGAATGGTGAAAAAACAGTACCTATAAACAAAACGTTATGTTCCATAGATAGAAATCCATTTACCAAATTGAGCAAATTAAATGTTTTTAAGACAAAAAAACACAATTTTTATTAAAATATTAGATTTGCCCAAGACATATCTTCAAACTATAGCTCTCAACTCAACAAGGACAGGACAGCTGTAGTGGGAGATGGGGAGAGAGGGTAGAGACATTTGGCAAATGGTCATAGCCGGGAAGCAAAGTTGTTTCACATTGTTCCTATATGTTGGTATTTTCTCATAAATGTGAATATCACAATGGAAGATGTAACCACATTAAAATACATATAATGTGCTGTTTTGTGGAGGAAAAAAAAGCTCTAAAAAAGATCCCCCATGTTCTGATTTATGCCGAAAAATAACTTTGACTTTGTTCTGCGGTGTTCAACAGTTAGCCCCAGCGATTTGGCAAATGTGGAACATCTGGTCAGCTCAACTCGATACGGAAACCCACTTAGGGGAGATTAAAACGAATGGGGTGACCGCGTAACCATTTCATAAGCAATTTCTGTCGTTAGCAATTGCAATACTTCACAAGGCAAACACGTTCCGCTCTACGTCTGTCTCATCCATCAATCAGGCTTGTTGAAGGAGTGCAAAATGTCACTGCGTTTTGCGAGGCTTCAAGTTCCATCAAGTGGCAAATGGGAGCGATTATTATTTTTAGCTTATCTGGTGCCTAAAACGCATTTGTCTGGCGCCCTCCACCCACTTCGGTGCCATCCTGGTAAACGCTAAATGAATTAAACTCTCATTAAATATGCATTTCATTGTTAATCATTGGCAAAAGGGAAGAGGATTAGGTCGCAATTTGTGGAATGACACTAAATCTACCCAACACACACGTACTCAGAAATAGCACTTTGAAATGGCATCAAACACAATAGTAGGACGCAACAAAGCCTTATGAGAAGTAAATCTATAAATACGCATACGATATACTTAAATAAAACGCATATGCTTTCACCATCTGTTCATGCTAATGGGATTGTTAATACTAAATACAGCACATTTAGGTCAATGGTTTTGCACTCTCTATGTATGTATGTGCCAGTTGGTCTGTCAATATACATAGCTGAGGTTTTGAATAATTACCACCAGAATACCCCATTCAACCTTGGGTCCATTCAAGCAATTCCATTACCCTTTATAACCTTTTAAATTCAAAATCTAAATAGTTGGGATATGATTACTAAAAGGTACAGCTATTCACGGCAGATTTGAGTTGCATGCTGCCTCATTCTTTTCAGCCTTTACCGTATATCTCTATACACACGGTGGGTTCAGGCGATGAAATATTGATGTGAAAAAGTCTCCTCTAATAACGAACTCCTCGTACATCTGAAGCACATATAGAATTTTAGAGGAGAAAAAGCTGGGACTCTCAAGCCAAGGCTATCAACTGGAGAGGGATTGAGGCTGAGAGAAAGAAAAATGTGCAACAGGAAAATACAAAATATCCGTCCGTGTGTGTTTGTGAGTAAATGGCTCTGAGAAAAACACACAGTCGCTGGTGTAACCTCCAACCTGCTCCGGGCTCAAGTTCAGTGTCACATTTGCAGGATCCTTTTAAGGACCTTTGTATTTGATTATGATTTTTCTGACGGCATTTCACTTCGAGACAAGTTGGTACACAAAGGAGTACTATTCAAGGTTTGATCAAATGTGGAGTCGGAGTAGGTAAGAACCTTGACAGAAAAAAAGCTGACCAAGTTGGGCACATGTTGAATTTTTAAAGTGCATTTCATAACTGCCAAGGTCATTGTGATGGGGACAGTCCAGTGTGCCGGCTGTTGCAGTGGAGGACAATACCCACTATCTCCAAGGCTGCAGGCAATGTTGCTCATGTCATCCTCATGTTTTATTCATACAAGTCATATTATGGCACCCAGAAAGTGAGATCAAAATCTGCTCTGGCAGAAATATTTCATATTATACCTACTACTCCAGCCTTCTCCATCTGGTTAGCCCGAATGAGAAAGCGGCTAGACAGGCTCTTTCAGCTCAGCTATGTTGGATTATTAAAAGTGAAGCTTTCAAAGAGGTCACTGCTCTAAGGGAAAATGTAGCATGCATCAATTATCCCGGAGAGTTTGTGGCACACTGAGGACTGTCTTGTCACATTTTCACGATGTGGCTGAGCTCCACAGGCCTGGGCTGCCACTGACATTTAGAAGCTGGTGGATTGTGAAAACTCCAGTCTGATTGTCAAAAAATAGACAAAAGAGCACACTGACTGTTGGCTCCTTCAGGCCTGAAATTCCTTCTCAATGTCATTGGCATAACTAGACTCAGGCGACTCGCTCTGTCACTCTTCT
The DNA here is from genome assembly GCA_000787095.1 of Periophthalmodon schlosseri. Taxonomy (NCBI): domain Eukaryota; kingdom Metazoa; phylum Chordata; class Actinopteri; order Gobiiformes; family Gobiidae; genus Periophthalmodon; species Periophthalmodon schlosseri. Next base: position 4,274 of record JACM01039676.1, read on the forward strand.
TTTTCATGGCTGAACAACAACAGCTTACACCAATCAATACGCACTTTACTGGCATTGCTGGACAATGGGGTAATTCAAATTATTCACCACAATAAATATAGCACATGCCCACAAGCGTTCTCAGGCAGTGGCTGAGATGATTATCTGTCATTTACCTTCTGCACGGCCAGAAAACAGGAACAACGGTGGGGTCAGAGGAGAGGGCTAATGTGCTGTGTATTCTCACTGAAATGGGACTTGTACACTATAGTAACTATGAGGCAATCGAAATGTCTCAAAAGATGCCCATTGTATGTCTGGGCGAGTATTTATCACATTGTGGGGATTGAAATAAGTCGCTTTGAAGGGACCTACCTCCATTATGGGGACAGACATCAGGTCCCCCATGAGGCCTTCAATATTAGATCAACTACATGGCTTAAAGTTACAATACAGGAACATTTTGCTCAAGATTAGGGTTTAAGGTGCAATTGTGGTTAAGGTTAGGATCAGTCTACAGGAAATGAATGTAGGTCAATGCAATGTCCCCACAAAGCATAGAAACCCAACTACAACTTTTATGTCATTCTTAAAAGTAAGCTGTAGCCTATATTTTCCCATCTCACCGCCTGTACATTATGGATGAAGCCATTGTGGCACCCATTTTGATATGATCCAATTGAAATGTACATCTGTCACAATTCTATAGAGAAAGCCTATACCATTTGACAAAGGGAAGCTAAAAACTGCATAATCTGACTGTTGTTTGTCGACAGCTCTGGGAGCAACTGGAAGATTCCCTCTCAGTTGAAAAGGCGACTCCCCCCCATTCTCCAACATTCCCATACATTATCCCGGTGCTTCCTGGTTCTGAAGTAACATTGTGGTGCTCCTTATCCCCAACCCCCCCATCCCTTATCTGGGTCCCATTTGTACCGCGCGTCTCAGAGGTGGCAGTGGCGTACCTTTGTTCATGTCAATCAACTGCTTCTTCTTCTGCTGGCGTTCGTGCTTCTCGCGCTCAGCCTTCTCCTTCGCCAGCTTGGCTCTCTTGATCTTCTCCTCCATCTCCCTCTTCTTATGGTTCTCCTTCATGGCTTCCTGATGAAAAAAAAAAAGAAAGATAGATTAAAATCGGCATCCAAATCCTGCCACCATCAGTCTTTTAGCTCCTGTACAGGTTTAGATTCATATTCATGGGAGATTTTGATATTTGGAGATAGGCTGGTGGGGTAAACAATGCATCATGGTTGGTTGTGCATGGGGATGTCTGAAGTTATCTCAAGCGCTTGGTGCTTTTTTCCATATACTCCATAATAGAAATCGGATTTGGTGTTAATAATACATTACTATGACACATTTCGCATACATTATAAAACTAGATTGTGAGACATACGTTGTCTTTATCTAAACAAATTCTCTTGAGAGCATTTTGTGGTAGATCCAACAACACAATGGGAGACAATAAAGGGTGTGGTACCAGGCATCTTTACAATTTTGGTTACTTTATATAGAAAAAAATAATGGTATCATGTACTTGCTGTATTTTATTAGGGCTACTACTGCTTCCATGCAATGTATGATGTCTTTGGTGTCTTTATGTTAATTAATTTCTACCTGATAATAAAATCATTCTGTTTACACAATGGGAGACACTAAAGGTTGTGGCACCATGCAACTTTTACAATTATAGTGCATTCAAACATTATAAAGTGTTGGGTCCTTCTTAAAATAGCTCACATATGTGGGTCCAAGTGTATCATTTTTTTTTTATTTATTTTGCAAATGTTTACTATTTTTTCACCAAAATTGTGTTGCCAAATTCAATTGACTAGGACTCTGTTTACTTGTGTTGTATCAAAAATGGTTTTGTTTTAGCTTAGGCGAAATATTTTTATGACAGAAACATTTTGGAGGTCCAGAATAGCAAAGATTTGATTTTGAAATGTCAGCCATTACTCTGTGACCATGGGGTCCCGCTTGTTGGTAATCACTGTAGTTGTAAAGGGAACAATATTTATAAGGGTAGTTGGCGTTTTGCTCTAAAAAAAAAAAAAAAAAAATCATAGCACCACCAACAGACTCGACAGGCAAACTGCAGCTTTGTTCATATTGTAAATGACACTAATGCGTTGATATGGAAAAATAGGACAGCATGGTTTCTTTGTGCTTATAATGAAAGCTTCATATTTTTACCTGAGCAAAAATATCTGTCACAATTAGACTGGGGAGCCATTTTGTTCCATCTGTCCCATGGTCTCTTAAATCATTTCCACACAACAGGGTCACTGATGCACATAATATTTGTTTGCAGGGAACGAATTTGTTAGCGGCACTTCATGTCGCTAACAGTCAGGTTGGGAAAATGAATGAGAGTGTAGCGCTGCATGTTAATTTAAAAGTTCCGCTCGTAAATCTTCTAAAATTTCCAGCGGGGAGCACTGGTAGAAAAGGTTAGCGTCGTAGCAACCAAGCTCTTGGACAATATAGAGAGACATGCAATGTGCCAGTCTCGGAGGAGGAAGACGGAGAGATATCATCCTCCTCTTCCTCGGCTGAAATGTCAGGAAGGAGTCGGGAGAAAGCGAGATAATGGACGCGCTGGTTTGTTCCCGCGCCGACCGGGACTTGGATGCAACCAGGTGACCTTTGGAGACAACAAAATGTCTGTCGCCTTTTGCCATTGACAGAGACCCACATACAGAGGCTATGCGTGTGTGTGTCACTGACAGGTAGTAAGACAATTTACTATGCTTTTCGATAAATTCACAAAAAAAAGCTATTAATAACTGGGATGGGAAAAGATCTTGTGAAGGTCATAAGATTATATATTACCTCCAGCTTGTGTTCTGTAGGTTACATCATTTGCTAAATTTACAATTAATAATCTGCGCATCCAATATGTACAGCTGTTACATAAAAATACACAAAATTATGTTATCAAAGGTATCATTAAAAAATGTTCAATAAAAAAACAACCAAAGACCAAATATACGTGATTTATCTTGTCTAGATTGTCAAAAATCTTTTCTAGTGGCCCCAAATGTGTGTCTTGTTGGATTTGTGGCTTGGCTCACCCCTAAAAACTGTAGAAAAACTGACTTTAGATCGCAATAAATATTTTTGTGGTGTGCTTATTGCGCAGTGTATTAAAACTAGTGTAGTTCTTCTTGACGCTATTACCTTCTGTCAAGTGAGTGTGTACAAAAATCCCTCTCTCTCTCTCTCTCTCTCTCTCTCTCGCTCTCTCCCTTTGGCCCCTCCTTTGGGCTTCACCTTCCCTTTGAGCTCCACCCAGAGGCTTTAGTTAGTGGGCCAGTTAGTGGGCCGGCTCACTTGTCGCTGGCACAGTGGAGCTCTCCTTTCCTTGCATGAAGCAGTGTGTAAATGACAGTGAGTTTGTCCTTTTCATTTATTCATCCATGTTTATTTATTATTTTAATTCATATTTGTTTAATCCATATTGATCTAGTTTCACTGTCATTTACCCCAGTTGTTTTCTGTTTGTATTTCCCTTAGACAAAACCACTGCTTCACTGCCTGACTGCCCCACGCCTCTCCTCCCAACTCCCACCAAAAGCCCAATAACCCCCCTACAATCCTCTCAATAAATATTTAAACTGGACTTTGATTGCGGCTTCATCATTTGTTCATTTTGGTGAAGACATTACCTGGAATCACTCATTATTATAATAACAGTCACATAATATTTTCCAGAAAGGCTTCTAGCATGTTACATTAAACCTTGTGACACCTTATGGTCAGATATCTAAATGATTTTTTTAGCTTATGCAGTGCTAACTGCTACAATAAATACAAGCTTGCTACTCTTCACTACCAACATTACACACATGTTGTCATGTAAGTTTTTAACCAAATGCATATGCGCAGTTGGCGAAAATTCAGACATTAAAAATGTATCAGGGAGCTGCTGAACTTGCAGCACCACAATGTTCAGCCATGTTTACAAAAGGGCATATATAAATATTAATACAATCTCTCAAAATTAATGTATAAATATTAATGCATTAACTTCTATATCAATGTATAAATAATACAACAGATTGGGGGATGAATCAAACACATATTTAGAAAGAACATTTTCACAAGTTATTGGTGTTATCAGCTTTTAATAGATCCCTGTACACATCTTTTGACCATCTTGGTTAGACTATATAGGCCAAAAAAAAAATAATTCTTAAAAACTGCTGTCTGTAACACTTTAGGATCCACATACTGATTCCTGCCTAAGTATTTTTTCTTACTGTTCATTAGCATTTTTAGCAATGGATGCTATTGTCAAGTATTATAATTATATTTTATCGGGGTTTCAACTTCCTATTGACAGGTGACATTTTGAGAACTATTCAAAAGATAGACCTATAATATTTTTTTTAATATTTGAATTTTTTGTTGCTATGGCAACAGTGCTAGATTTTCATCACTCTTCATCAAAGCCTCAACTAAATACTGTAGCATACAAGTACCACAGTTAACAATTAATATGTTATCCCAAAACGAGTTAGCCCACGCTCTGTTTATCCTTGTGCCATGATTTCTATGATGTCAAAAAAATAAAAATAAAAATAGATGTATCAGTTCCTTTACATACTGTTTTTAAGATTACAGATTTCTGATGTCAGGTATAGTTTCCAGTGCATCTCTTCTCTATTTTTGGTCATGGCTGCCTGGCGTTGCTATAATAAGACGGTATAGGTCTCCGGCACCAGGCCCCTGTGGTCGGGAGGGACGTGTGTGTCGTGTTGGCCGTTAAGACGGGGGGATTACTGGGGGATTGTGCAGAAGAACAAGGAAAGAGCAGATCATCATGCCAGTCAATAGTAGAGCTTTGCCTCACGCCCAAGGACGCAGGACAGGGCCTGGTTGTCCCCGTCCCCTTGATGTTTGACAAGGGCAACAAAAGAAGCCATAGAAAGGTTGATACAGGTGATATGGTGAGAATAGTTGTATGAATGAATTGGAATAAAGAGGTTTGACTGACAGAGGGCACACCTGCTAGAAAAGTAAAGACCAAGGAGTATGGCCAGAAGCATTCACTTATATAGACAGAAATGGGTCAGAGCAAACTAGCCTTATGCAGTAGCGAAAAGTAACATGATTAAGTTAAAGAAGATATATTATGCTTTTCCCCTGGTACTTTACTATAGCATACATAGGTTTTGTTCATTGCAAAACTAAATACTGATCCAAAACAACTAAATAATAATAGCAGGTCCAACTTAATAATAGAAACTAGGTCCATTGACTTTTTGTTCAAAGCCCAACTGATTCTCTGCTGCTTGCTCCATGTCTTAACAGTGGCATTTCCCAGTAGCAAACAGGAGATTTTCATTTATGAATTTTATTTTGAAAAACGTCAGCAGAACATATGAACCCTACGTGTATGATCTAGGCTGTGTCCGAATGTCCACACTACTCCCTTCTTAGGGCACTATTTAGGGGTCACGCCATTTTTAGTGGTGTCTGAATAGGCAGTTTTTCACAACAGGTGAAAAAGTAGTGCACTCAAAATTTCCCACAACGCACCTTGAAAAGTAGTGTTCAGTGCTGGCCTCTAGACCAGTCAATATAGACCACAATGCATTGCGAGAGTCAGAAAAAAAAACAGTGGACTGTGACAGGCCTTTAACAGCACGACTGAATGAAAGCAGATAGAAGCGCTGGTTTATCGCACTGTTGAGCGCTGATTATGAATAAACCACTATTAAACAAACTATTGCTGTGTAAAGTTGCTAACGTTAGCTGCTTAACTTAGCTTGAGTTGTTAAAAGAGCAATAATTTCCACATCTCAGAAAATGTTTTAAAAAATCTAGTCCGTTTACATGAGATCCAGCCTGACATACACGTGTATGATTATTATAAATACTTGTGCCAGTCCAATTTGATCGTTATTTATGAGCGAAATCAAGTTGTATCAGAGTTTAGCTGACTTTTTTTCACCCAGACGCGAGAGTCACGTGACCCAAATGTTGTGAGCTGCATGTCCAAATCAATCTGTGACTAAGTGCATTACAGAGTCCATTAAATGTAGTGAATGAAGGGTTAGGGGTGGACATTCGGACACAGCCGTAGAGTCTGAATTTTTCAAAGACTAGTTAATAAATACTGTGGGCTGGGATAGGGGGTAGGTGAGACAGAAATTTTTGGATGCCTCACATACAGGACAATACAAAATTACTCAAACATGCACAAATCACTCAAACCACAACTAAGTAAGAGCTAAGCCAGTGATGTGGGATAATCATAAATAATGTTGATATGAGATCTGACTCATGGTGGTATGGCGTTTCTGAAAAGATATAATATAGGGATGTTTGTGGAATGTCTGTTTTGTCTTGCATGCTTTTATATAACCCCAAAACCCCTGCAAACTGACAATGCTAATAATATTAAACTATAAAACAAAAATAACAACACAAATAATAGGATTTCAAAATTAATATTGGGATTATAAAACATATCACATTGTTAATTTGATTTAATGTCAATTTTCTGTGTCATGTGTTAATATTAATGAAAACCCAACTTGAAAGGACCCATTCTTCGTATAAAAAAGTAATTAGATCCAGTGGCCAGGCTAATAAATAATAAGGCTATGCTTCAATAGGCCTATGTAATGTGAGCTGCCCTCTGATATGCATCTGCACCCACCCACACGTAATTTAAATCTAATACTGCGGAACTGCTCTACACTGTAAAATAATTATGCAGATTACAAATAAAATCCTGCCGGCGAAACTTACTTTAAACAAACAAGTGATTCTGACTGTAAACATGATTATGCAACGTAATTACGATACCCTAATCAAACGGCTCCACTAATTACCATGGGAACAAATATTCTGATTTGTCCTCCACGGCACGCTTTGGCAAGCTGGTTTTCCCTGATGGCAATGGAAGATTGTATCAGGTTGGAATTTTGATTTGCTTTTTAGCAGGGCGATGCAAACTATGAGGACTCTTAAAAGTTTTATTAAATAACATGTTCAGTGATTACAAATGAATTTCTTTCAAATCCTCCAGATGTACCTCTGGAAAATGTGGAACTACCACCACTAATGAAGTGCTCAAAATCAAAGCATAATATTTTTTTTATAATTTGCAGGGTATTTTTGGTTCATCCACAGCTGGAGCACCACTGCAGCCGTAATACCTGATGAGGGAGTAATTATTCCAATGAAAATTACAACCTTTGATCCCCTAATTGAACACAAGAAAGTATGACTGTCACACTATGGGGTGAGCCGTGTAGAGCCAGTGTGAACACTGTAGAACAGGGAGCGCTGAGGAATAATTATGAGGAAGTATTGTACTGGTTGTGCTATAGCCTTATGTATTCAGGTTTAGTAAAAATATGGTACTGTCTGAAAAAAATACAAAAAAAAAAATGCCCACAAAGTACTTGGTAAACATAATATACATTTTTGTTGATAAAAGGCCATTCAGTCTGGCCATCATAGGTACTAACAGTATTAGTAATAATCATGCATTTGGTTTATAGCTTTAGTTTGTGGACACTCAAAGATGTTTTACAGTGCATAATTCATTCACCACACTGTTGTAGCCATAGCTGGCCTAGAGTCGGCCCCTTAGACCATCATTCATCACACACACACCACATACTAGGCAAGGTGGGTGAAGTGTCTTGCCCAGGGACACAATAACGCTACAAGCTAGAGCCACTGCCACCCCACTGAGGCACCTGATATTCCCAGTCGTCTCCCATCCTAATTTTAACCAGGCCCTGACTAGATCGGGCATTCTCAAGGTGGTAAAGCAGCAGACTATGACCAGTGCCAGTGAAGTATGTTCATTGGAGGCTAACTTAGATTGGCACTGATTATGAACCAATACTGTCATAGCAAAAATGCTCAAATAAAATACCTAGATAACAGCATAATATCACCTTGAGTAAACCTGACACCAAACAGCACATACGTAACTCTCACATATGCCATATTCAGATGGCATAGGGCCGTCGGTTTCATCCATACCCTGCTACTCCACCAACAGCAAAGAGTGCAACCCACAGGTCCAGTCTAACCAACAGGGTCCAGGCTGCGTTTTTCTTCTCGTCTGCTCATTCAATAATTCATGAAATGTGTTTGCTGTTCTTCCTTGACCCTGCGTACCACAATACATCTCCCTCAGTGTGGCTTGCCTCCCTTGCATACTAGTTGGAAAGTCCTTTTATTTATTTATTTATTTATTTTCAACACACTATTTTCAAATGCTCCATCTCACAGCGGATGTCACTGCTATAGATCATTTGAATTTTACAAACGCTACAGCGCCTGGGCTTTAAGCAGCAAATGTGTTTATTAGCCATCTGTTGGACTGTTTGCCGGGTGTGAGATTGGGGAGGGCTGGCGCGGAGAAGTTATAGGTTACAGATTGCGAGACTTCTGCTCTGTGGCAGAGACGTGTTCCCATATTGATAGGTGACCTCTAAAATCTGCTGCAATCATTTTAATGGCTGCATCATGAGTTACAAAATGATTCTGAAACGTGTGAAAGTGGTGAATCAGCGTCAAGCGTGGCACTGTGGAAGATGCCTCTGCATGGTTGTGATGTGCTGGTAAATTGGTACATAGTGTGGTACATAGTGTGGTCTGTTTTTGGTGTAGTCGAGAAGTAGGGGGCAGTAGTTCAACGCTGAGAGCCTTTGCCTTTGTTGCCTTTGCCAATGTATGAGTGGTGTGTGTGTGTGTGTGTGTGTGTGTGAATACGTGAGTGAGTGATGGGTGGTCATGGAGGGGGCGATGGTGCAGATTGGCAGCCTTGCCTCTGTTGGTCTAGCCTAGGACAGCTGTGGCTGCAGAAGTAGCTTACC
>KN481538.1:6541-18841 GCA_000787095.1 Periophthalmodon schlosseri
TGGGGGAGGAGGAGGAGGAGGGGGAGGAGGAGGTGCAGGAGGAGCTTGTTTCACGGGTGGATTTCGGGGAAGTTTTGGAGAGGACCAGGGAGAACTGTATGGTGATGAACCAGGTGTACCTTTCTGTGGAGCGTAGAGGGCATATATCTACTATTAGAAAGGGAAGTGGCTATTAAAAGCTTGGTCCCTATAACTATAACAGTCACAAGTTAAGCATTTGATACAATGCTTATTCCTTTTGTTAGCTGAAAATTGTATTGGACAAATATATAAACGCTGAAAGAATGGACATGGTACCAGTGCAGAGGTCCTGGGGTTCACAGCGCCCTCTGTCGCCCCTTGCTGACCCTGCCTCAGCCTCTGCTCCTCGAGGCGTTTCTGTCGCTGGCGGTCCTGGTTTCTGGTCAGGATCCCTGTCATACTCATCCTGGGACCAGGTAGGTTGAACTGGTACCCCAACTTTATCAGGGTGTGGTTTTCTCTCAAGACCTTCACCATCTCCATCTCCACCTGCAGTAGATGAACACAGCTCATGAACCCATTGTTTTTATTAGGAGGTGCGACCTGAGGACTCTCACCTGTCCTCCACAGATGTGTCTTTGGTTGTGGAAGCGTAGCTCTGTCAGAGTGTTGTTTCCGGGTAAGGCCTGTACCAGGGCCATCACACCCCTCCCACTCACATAGTTGGACTCTATATTCAGACTGACGATGGAGGAGTTCTCCCTCAGCATCTTCGCGACGGCCAAAGCCACTGGGTCATCAGCTCGAGTGTTGGCCAGACTGAAGGTCCGCACATGTGAGTTAGACCTCAGAGCCTCCGCAAACCGGATCAGGGTTTCCTGTTGACAGCAGGCATCAGACATCACATGGGGGTGAGTGAGTTCCAAGAAGAAGTTAATTACCATGGGACAGGAGCCCTTGGTCTTGTAAGAGATACTCTCATTGAGTTAAGCTCCCACAATTCGTCAAAATTTGGAAAGGAGGACATGCAAACCAAACAGAGAAAGGCCTCACCTGATTAAGGAATAAAACCTATGACCCTCTTTCCATGAGGCAGAAGTGCTAACCACACCATGCCATGGGTAGACATTCTAGACCCAGGCATTTTGCAGCACAAGGGCCACATCCAGCCCTTGGCCTGTTTTAATATGGCTTCTTGAAGTTTTTGATGATCATAATTATACCATAGTAAGTGATTACAATAGATTTTTTTTTTTTTCTGAAATTAGCTAATGAGTATTGGTTACACCAATAACTGCTTTGGTCCGGCCCTCTGCCTCATGCCTCACGCCTCATTTGAATATGGCCCTCGGGACAGACTGTACAGTGGTCATTTCAACATAATATTTTTATTCACACAGAGAAATAAGACTACATCAAGTTGGGTGAAGGATTTTGATTTTGGATCCATTCAGTGTTAAAATGTCATTGTTATGTCATTTGAAATTTTGTCTGCTTGGACTTATACCTGTGAGATGTCCTCGATGTTGTTTAGGTTCACGTCTGTCACCTCAATGTCATTGCTGAGGACTTTCTGGAGCACATCGTCCACTACAGTTGGATTTCCAGACGTTTGGTTGTCGGCAGGTGGAGGAGGGGGCGGAGTCAGTCTCCTTGGCTCTACTCTCTGTGGTTTTAGTAACATTGGTGCTTCTGATGTCACTATCAGAGTATTGGACTGTTCTGTTTGTGTTTTGTTGTCTGGTTTCTCTTCCTCATCATCATCCTCTTCTGTCACTGGCTCCTCTTCCTCGCTCTCCTCTTCCTCGCTCTCCTCTTCCTCGCTCTCCTCTTCCTCACTCTCCTCCTCCTTTTGTTCTTCTTCATCTGAATCTTCCGCCTGTTTTTCATGCATTTTCACTTCTTTCTCATTTTCATTGTCTTTTTCATCTTCACATTCGCTGTCCTCTTCTGTCTCCTTTAACTCTTCATCCTGAATACATACATACAACAAATGGACTAAATAAGTGAATCCAAATCATTTTCTGTCATGACCACTATTATTACAGTGGATATCTTGACGATCCCAACACCTTTCACCAACCTGACAAGATTTACTGTATTTTAGGAAGTTAAGTTTAACAGTTATTTATATAAGCTATTGGCAATTTAAAATGTCAAATGTCCTTCATTATAGCTCTAGTGGCCTATTGAAACTACTTTTAAGACATCCGGTGATCACTGAAATAACTAATAATAGTTCCTTTTTTTTTTTTTTTTTTGCATTTTTTGCATTCAGAAAGATATATGTAGGTAAGGGTTCACTATTTTTTTTACACCCAACTCACTGATGTGCTTTGTTATCCAATTACCTTACAACTAGTTTTTATTTATTAAATTAAATTTTAAGTTTAAGTTTAAACTCTTTTTAAATAAATGTATTTTCAAGTCAATTGTTAAAAGAATGAAGGACAATTTATTAAATACTTTCAGATATTTGTAATACTACTTTTTCTATGGTATATTTTTACGTGGCAACTACTGCTACCTAATGTAACAAAAAATAATTTGTTGCGTAATCATGAACAAAAACAGATTTTCGGATTGGACACAAGTAAACATAAACATGTTCAGAGCACATTAGCACATCAATGGCCCAACATACTCAAGTATTTTAAGAGTTTGCCCCAATTTATCTGATAGAAGTTCAAACCAGCTCCATGCTGCTTCTGGCACATAGTAGGAATGCCAAACAAATCAAATTATCTTTTTTTTTTCACTCACTGGTTTCGGGCTTCCTCCTCCTATCTCATCCTCCAGCAGTCTCCGCGTCTCATTTTCCCAGTATTTCATGAGTGCTTCCCTGCTAAAAGTCCCAGTGGGTGTTTTGTCTGTCTGGTCCCTCTGTCTTAGGCCTATGGGGACATTGGTATCTGGGTCTATATCGGCAAGTTCTTTCTCCAATTCTGCCAGTTCTTCTGGGCTGAGGGAAGCCAGCAGTTCATCTTCATCAACATCTTCATACTTGCTCAACTCCCGACGGTAACCAAAAACACTCATGGTAAGAATGTAGATCAAAAGTATTCGATAAGTCAATTCAAAATTAATCAAAATCAGTTGCTGTTCTTTTTAGATTTTTTTGAAAATTTGCCAAATCAAATCAACTAATTATTACTAATAAAATAATATCCTTTAATATCTTTGGGAAAATGTATTAATCCATTCTATCTCCCAAAATTGAACAAAAGTCCAAAATGCTTCCATAAAATGTTCCTTTCAAAGATATCCCGATCCAGTTTCAACTAGCTCCCTGTACGTTTGGCAGAGGTATCCACAGTGCCCAGTTGTCTGTCCTCCTGTTTAATCTCCCCAGCTGCTGTCCGGGTCAGCCTTAAGAGAGGGGGATCAACAGGGGAACGTACCAAAGCACGGAGCCCATGATGCAGTGTCTTTTTTGGGACATGTAGTTGAGAGAGAGGGCCACAAAAAGACGCTGAGCTCAGGGACTGGAGCTTGTCATTGTCGGAGGCATAGCTTTGTTCAGACCAAAAAGAACAACTGGGGAGGAGCAGGGGTCATGCTGCTACTGGTAAATGGGGCGTAATTAGACATGACCTAATGAACATATGACAAATGCTACATGGAACTAAATACCAACTACTCAGATTAATTATGAAACTCATGAGTGGTCAGCCATTATGTTATCAATATACTCCAGGCCCATGTCTTAGAATATCTACAAATTACCCAGTAGTTGGTTGAATGTTTACCGACCGACTGAAGATTGCTGGTTCAAATCCCACTTCCCCCTATGCATGCTGTTGATGTGTCCTTAACCTTTTCCAGTGGGTGTGCAAACTGGTGAATAGATCAATGGTTAAGTGATTGATGTTAAGCGCTTTAAATGCCCATAGAAGGAGAAAAACATTATTTAAAGGACCTATATTACACTATTTTCTGATCTATGTTATAATGTTGTTTCCTTCTCAAAAACATATGCAGAGTTGTGTTTTGTTTCATTCACGCATGTTTAACACACAAACCCTGCATATTTAGGTTGTGTTCTTCTCTCAAACAGAAAACATATTTGGTGATACTCTACTGTGCTTTTAAACTCCATACACTTTCACTAGAATCATTCGGATAATTTCAGCCCCGGAATTGTTAATCTCTACAGAACAAAAGGTAAAAGGTAGCTGCTTCATGACATCACAAGGTGGTACAGAGCATTTTGAGTTTTGGAGCTGTAGACAGACTAATAATAAAGGGTTACTCAAACATGTGTGAATGAAACAAACACAACTTCAGGTATGTTTTTGATGGGGTAACAATATTCTAACATGGGTTAACGCTCATAATAGTCCATTTTGCATTATATAGGACCTTTAAATGTGGATTTTATTTAGTTTGAAACAGTGGTTACCCAGTCCAAGTTGATGTATTTACATGGTATTTAGGGTTAAGTTAAAGTAGTCAAGTCACATTTTATTACGATTTTAATGGCATAGACACCAGTTTCAAAATGTTCCATTTTGGTTGTACAAAACAAAATACAAAACAGATATTACAATTCAATATTACAAATCAACTCACTTCTCTTATTTGATGTGAGTAAAAAAAAACAGTTCACACCATTTTTTCCAGAACAATCTAGATCAATGTTCTGTGTTGATTTGATTAGAGTCTTGAAAACATGACCGCCCTAAGTACTACTGCAATATGTGAATACCATATTAAAATGTACATGGCTGTATCCTTTATTGCTTTGTTCAAGTGGTACACAGTGTCTTTTAATGTTCTTTCTATTTTAGGTACACTTTTATATGACCGCTCTGTAATCCTGAGGCAAACACACACGATGATGATATTGATGAGTACTATATGAGAGACTGACGAACTCAGAGCTGCTCTAATCTGCTGTTGACATGTCAGACTCACACTTCACGACAAACATTTGCTTACATAAGACCATCATTGCCACTGTGGAGAGCACAAGTGGTAAGGAACAAACTTTTGAAATGCGATGGAATTGACCAACTACTTCAGATATCTGTATGTAGGCTTACTGCAGGGAATTAAAAGAACTTGTTTTAAAATAGCAGCATATAAATAATAACATTTAACATATTACCTAAAGAGTGTGCACATTACGTTCTAAACAGAGGACAGGTCACCATAAAGGTCATACTCTTTGTAGGTCAAATAGTTTTTCACTCTGGGAGGAAGAGGAACCTCCAACATGGCCCCAGGATTGTTCAGTATCTTTGGTGAAATGTGACCTCTGATGACCAGTCGACACAAGTGCTGGAGGGAGCGGGGGCTGCCTGTGGACAACACCAACACAAAAAAACACTCAAATGGCCTATAAGTACATCAATATATGGATACATGTACACGGGTGAGTTGTTTTACTGAGAATGCCTGAGATCTCCTCCCACTCAGGTTGGTCCTCCAGGATTTTCTGGAGTTGGGGACATAGATTTACATGGCTCACATAGTCCAGGAGCATTCTCACTACACCGCCCACCACATGTTGTTTAAGCCACGAAACTGACACAAACTCACAGAACTGAAAGAAAAGAAAAAATATTTATATTATAGATATATTATAGATTTACTAATATTATAGTATATTAGATTAATATGTGCAATTAGGCAGCAGAATAAACACACACCATTAATCATCAGCAAGGCATAGACATGGTAAATAGCTAAATGAACACACCACAATATATTCAAAAGGTAGATTAGATTAAAAAAATAAACAAATAAAGTCTGCTTTTGGCATTTGGCTTTTGGATCATGTTTGCCAAGGCTGAGCATGGTAACAAAATACAAAAATGTTTACTCTTTTTTTTATCCTAAAAAAAATGTAATATGTGAACTGCACAACTTATCTGAAAGCCAAGTAGTAATTTGTAATGTTAGGAACATAAAGGTCAATGCTTCAACAACAGCCTTTATTTTTATCATAGTTATGTTTCACTATTATTATTTATTGTTTTATGTTGCATATCGCCAAGGCTAATTCCTAGTTTGTGAATGTAGTTAACTTACAATGGTAATAAAACATGAATAGCCTCAGTATGTCTGTCCTTTTTGATAACCATATTCATGTTATGTGTGTTTGGGACTGGTAAAATGTACAATAGCAGATCACTTGAGTTTAAATTGTGAAAACAGTTCCATTTAATCCATGTAAGAGTTTGTTGTAACATTTATTGCTACTTTAACTGTGCTTGTAGTATATATAGTATATGGTGAGGTCTGTGTGATCTCTCAGTCGTCCAGGTATGATCCATTGTAAAAGAAAAATTCAAATCTGTCAAGTGGACAAAAGGATAGAAGATGGGTCTATGGGCTAGGATATGGATCTAGGGCTGGAGCGGAGGTGGGTATTATCAGGTAAGTTAATTTAAAAAAGCATGCCTAGCAAAAAGTGAACTGATTCCCAAAATGGATGTTATTATTGCTGTGACTCACTGTGATGGCATCCGGTTGACTGTAGATCTGGTACGCCTGATTATGGAGGTCAGCCCAGGTACTGTCCAGCTCCTCACTCACACCACAACAACACTGGAAACATCTCATACAGAAAAAGACAAAATGTTATATAATTGTTACTAAAATTATTTGTTTTGACTGATATGCTACTATGGTAATGTATTAAATTTACTGTTAACTGTTTCAGCGCCACGTGTGAAATTGAGATGAGTCTGGTATTGAGTCATTAATGAAGACCAATACAAGACTATTCATGTTCACAGGAATGTGTATCTAAATCTCCTCCTGTAAGAAATGACTGGCAGATTGTTACAGGCTTAGAATGGTTGAGAAGAATGATGCCATCAGAGCTTGTTTGGGCTCAACAAGCAGCAGAAATAAGGACTTTATCTGAACTTAATGATCAATAAAAAAAAAAAAAATAGCAAGGGATGGAAACTCTTTCACACTAATATGAGTGGGTGTACCTTTTTCAAATAAACTGTTTTTCAACATTTTAATTTCTAGACTAATTAGAATATCTGAAAATCATCTAATTTATTGTATTTGTGCAGTCTTCCTGTTAAAGTTAAGAATTAAGATGTGTAATCCCTCAGTCATCCAGGTCTAATCCATAGTAAAGGAAAATTTCAATTCTGTCAACTGGACAAAAAGGGTTTTTTTATGAGTGAAGATGTTTAAAATTTCAATCTGTCAACTGGACAAAAAGGGTTTTTTTATGAGTGAAGATGTTTCACTGCTCATCCAAGCCACTTCTTCAGTTCTGGTCAGATTGCTGGTGGACACTGCCTTGTATCTGCTTAACTACACTGAAACTAACACACCTATTTGTTCTAGATCTATAGATCTACTGAACTACACTAAGTGTGAACTGTGCCTGAGTCATATTTTGCATAATGATTCAGGCCCCTAATGGATGCTAATAGGTGTGTTAGTTTCAGTGTAGTTAGCTCCTCCCTTCAGATAGATATAAGGCAGTGTCCACCAGCAATATGACCAGAACTGAAGAAGATGCTTGAAAAACCTTTTGTTCAGTTGACAGAATTGATTGAATTCTTAAACAGCATGTATAGAAAAACATCAGTTTCATACTTGCGGGCGTCATATCCACCGTTGAGCAGCAGGCGGAGCATGAGTGGGTCCCTCAGACAGTACTGCAGGCCTGTGGGGAACACTGTGTGGCTGATGACATTAAAGTAACAGTTCACATCAGCTCCATAGGTCAACAGCAGACGCACCAACTCATACCTGCAATGAGTAGGCCTATTGTACTATTCACTTTTTTTTCTTTAGACAAAGCATTAAAATCTCCAAGGAAAAAGCAGGTGCTGTGATTAAAGATTACTCAAACATGCACAAATCACTTCAAAAACAACTTCAAGAGGAGAAATGAGAAGGGGAAACAACTATAACATAAGCTCTGAAAAGTCAATTTAGCAGAATAGGTCTGCTTAAATGTAGCAACTAGCTGCACTTAATTTGATATAATGCTAGTCTAAACTCTGTAGTACAAACAAACATAAAATGCATCTGTCATTATTAATGGCCCTGGACAAAATCTTGATTGATCTTGAAAACGAATTTAGATTTTTCTTGAATACTGTATCCTTATTTTTCTGTACCTCTCAGCTCGTATGGCCACTAAAATGCATCGTAGAGGATCCAGGTCGCTTATGGCTCCTGCCTCGAGTAACATCTGTGCACAGGTTACATCTCCGTTACACACAGCGAAATACAGCGGACTCCTCCTGAGGTCGCCATAGTTCTCTGCAACAAGAAGACAACAGTTTATGGGTAAAGTATTGCGGATTCAAAGTTTTTACCCTGAAGACATGCATTTTGTGACAGCAGGTGATGAATATACATGTGTACAAGATTTAAGTATGACAATCACCTGTAAATCTTGTATAACAAAATGTATTAGATCTTCTCAAATTTTTGTCCTCAAGTACCAACCAGCAACTAACTAGTAATCACTGTCATCATTATTGACCGTGTGTTTGGTACCAGACATGTGTGTTGCCAGCGGCACATTGACGTCGAACCCGTTGTCTATGAGCAGTTGTAGACACTGGGGCTGCCCTCCATCTGTGGCCGAGTGCACTGGACTGTGGCCCGACACATGGATGGCTCTCTTTGAGGTGAGGGGCAGAAGGGTCCTCAGAGCGCTGAACAACACAAAGTCAAGAGCAGGGCTATTAAAAGTGCACTGACAAACTTTTCTGGTGGAGGTTTTGCTTGTTTCCATGGAGATGGTATTGCGTTGCCTGGAATTTTCCACAACATGGCATTAAACTGATCTATTTTCATGGAGAGAAGCAGGTGACGCCATGAGGCTAAGTTACTATTCAGAGAAGCAAGAAAGGCATGTTTTTTAGGTATATTTCTGTAATGAAACATCTGTAATTAAAACATCATATTTAAGTTTAATGCCATACTGTGGAACATTCAAGGCAAAGTTGACCAGCAGGTGGTAGGTGGAGGACTGTGAAGTTATAATTCATTGCATTGGATTTATATAGTGCCTTTCTTTTTTGGGTGACGGAAGTGAGGCTGCCAATCGCCCATCAACCCATCTGACCATGACAATACTCATGCACACCACTTTCATACTAGGCATGAGGGGTGAAGTGTCTTGCCTAAGGACACAACAACAGAACTTGGTTCAAGCGGGAATCAATCCTCTGATCTTCGGGTGGACATTTTAACTAATGTACCTATAACTTGTGGATGTTCTCAAAATGATTACTTTTGAATTACATATTAATTATCATCATCACACATACATTGTTTTAGTGCATTAATATTGTAAATGAAAGTGCATGTTCTCACAGTATGTGTCCTTCATAGGCTGCTCTATGGACGGGCAGCTGGAAGGCATTGCTCTGCACATTAGGATCTGCTCCATGCTCCAGCAGCAGCTCTATACAGTCCAGGTTTCCATTTCCTGATGCATCATACAGCACCGTGTCTCCATTCGTGGCCTGGGCATTTACATCGCCACCTGGTGGAGGACAGTGCCATTATATTGAAATATTGCAATGAGCATCATTAAAATCTTGGGACAGCTCCAGAGTTCTTTATTTGCAACCCTGAGTGGGTCCTGCTGACTATCATTCTAGCTTACGATCTGTTGAAGGGGAAAGATCTGTTGGTGCTGCACTGGGGTCACCTACTTTTCCTTAAAGGTTTTTCCTTTGGTCTAATGCAGAGGACAAATTCCCCAAGGGGACAATAAAATGAACCATACCTAACATGAATGTTAGGCTATAGAAATCACAGGTGTAACAGGGAGATATTACTCATTATTTTTAATGTTAATGTTTTGCTTTTTTTTATATCTTACCATGCTGTATTAGGATCTCCAATACTTCAGTGTTGCCATGTTCAGCTGCAATGCCCAAAGGGGTTACTCCATGTCCGTCTCTAGAGGTCACTTTGGCCCCATGTCGAAGCAGCAGCATCAGAATAGCAGGACAACCTACCTAAGTACAAATAAAACAAATTCATCATATTTAAGCATAAACCATAAACTGAAACTACTAGCATCACCTTGGCGACTTCATGGATGGCTGTCCACTTCTTCAGACACACCTGTTCCACAAAGGCTCCACCCATAATCAGGGCTAATGCCATCTCATATGACTTTTGTCTCACCGCTACAGGACACCCAGAGGACACGCAGAGACATAAAACTGATAGAACTGAACAACATAAGCACCTCACTGACTACATCATATGAAGTTTGAAAAGATTGACAGAAAATACCTGTCCAAAAACCCAGTATATTTAATTGTACATTACATTTTTTTAAATTTAGCATTACTTTCAACTTTGAGCACTGGAGCTATAGTAAAGGTCCTATACAAAATCGACTTATTCTAATCATTTCAGTACTGCTTCACTTTTTAGTGCTGTGGCAGGAAGTAAGGCTTTGTGCCTCCTGCTGGCAATTGTGGTGCTTATGCTTGGAAAGCACATACAAATAAAATAGTGGTATAAAATACCAAGGCTATAAGGTAATGCATAATATTAACTTACCCAGGAGGAGGGGGGACTCGTTCCTGTCATTTGTGTTGTGAGGGGAGACTCCATGTTTTAACAGAACCGTGACATTATCCACCAAACCGGCCTCGACTGCCAAGATCAGGGCTGTGTCTCCATTTGCGGTCAGCTCCTCCAGAGTTAGCTCAGCGGATGCTACACACAAAGGGCTGGTTAGGGCTTCATCAACACTTGTCCATTTGTTTGGCATGAACCTTCAATTAGCATCACTTGTTGCTAATGCCAAATCACTAGTGTTCTGTCCTATCTGGTTGTTACAGAGGTGCTGGCCAAAGCTGGTGAATCCTTCCTTTTTTTTTTTTTTATTTTTCAATATGCCAACTTTGAGGACATCATTTTAATTTCCCCTAAATTCCGCCCTTTATAGTGGGCCCCATATTAAAGAGCAGTGATTTTCGTAGACAGAAAAGTTTGAAAAAATGTTCATTTAGTTTTGGAGTTTTTTGCTAGGCAAAAGAAGATAGATTAATGTAGGATGATAAGGCAAAGTAACGAGAAGAAATCT
This sequence comes from Periophthalmodon schlosseri, assembly GCA_000787095.1. NCBI lineage: Eukaryota > Metazoa > Chordata > Actinopteri > Gobiiformes > Gobiidae > Periophthalmodon > Periophthalmodon schlosseri. The sequence goes on from KN481538.1 coordinate 17,556, forward strand.
GTGAACACTGTGTAATTAAAACGGAAAATTAAAATGTAATTGTCTTAAAGGAACCATTTGTAATTAGACTGGCTGACCCAGCCCTGGTGTATTCTCATATAACACCACTAGATGCTATCTACGTTACTTCTATCTGACAGAGTGCCAGCCTTGGCCTGACAGAAGAAGACCAGAGAGTACAGGTGAGCCTGAACAAAAGCCAGGTGAGGGGAGGGAACAGGTTTCACATGTGCCATCTACTGCTGAAAAAATCCAGCAAAACTTACAGATGGTAGCTTTAAAGATGTGTGACTTTTCTGGTAATGGGTCAGCCACCTGCTTGTTTCTATGGCTGTGTTATTGCTTTGCTGGAATGTTGCAAAGTATGATATTAAAGTTATTTATCTTTAAGGTGACAAGCAGGTGATGCCACAGGCCAAGTTACAGTCAGATCTGTGGATAGGCAAGCCTGCTTGTTGTAAGAATGCATGTTTATTAAGGTATTTTTAAGCAAAACACTTGCATAAATGCAAGAAGTTTAATGTAATTGAGTGGAACACAGTAATAAGATCTCCACGGACACAAGCAGGTGTCATACCCTCCCCCAGAAAAGTTACACAATATTTAAATTAAAAGTCAGGTTGTGGCCCTCACCTTGCAGCACAGTCTCCAGGACCTGTGTGTGTGGATGAACTGCGGCTGAGTGCAGAGGGAGCCACCCGCGAGTGTCCCTCTCTCTGAATGAGGCCTGATGCTCTGACAGCTGCTGTAAAGTCAACACATCACCTGCACACAACCCAGACTTCTAACGCTTTATACAGGATCACATGTTAAAATGGTCATGGACTTTTGTTTAAGTCAATACAATACCTTTCTGGATGGCTGATATTATCTGTGTAAAGTTTTTGCTGTTTGATTCCTTCCTGAAACCATGAAATGTCTTTAATATACCTTAATATACTGTGAATGCATGCCAATAGGACAGTATCTGAAATGTCCATTTAAAGGTGCATTGTCTAACTGTGAGCGGGGACACCTCTCCACAGATTAGACCTGTAACTTGGTCTGATCATCTTGTCTCCATGGAGATAGGAAAGTTAAATGTCATACAGTGTAACATTCCCGGCAAAGCAATCACATCTCGTGGAGAAAAGCAGGTTGCAAACTCACAAAAATTGCATATAATGCACCTTTAACCTTATTTTTGCTCAGCAGAGTACAACAAACATTGATGAGAAAGTGTGGTTAGACATTGAGAAATGTTTGGAGCCTGGATGTCACAAATCGTTACCTATCTGAATTTACAT
>KN481539.1:0-11577 GCA_000787095.1 Periophthalmodon schlosseri
TAAGCAGTGACTCTGAGCAGTGACTCTACTCTGAGCATTGACTTTGAGCAGTGACTCTACTCTGAGCAGCGACACTGAGCAGTGACTTTGAGCAGCGCGGCTCTGAGCTGAGGTGACCATAAAGAAGCACATGAACTTTTCTGCACATTAAGCTCAGCTTTGATCACATGTGACTGTCACATGAGCTATACAAATATTTAGGACTCTAAAGGTTTGTATAGTTCACAGCAGATATCAGCGCGGTGCTTGTGTTTACGATAGTAGCATGCTAACGTTGCTAAGTGGTGCTGGCGATTATTTACATTTTACATTGTAACTTATTGCAAACATTTAGCGACTGAATAGCGCAGGTTCAGAGTTATAGCATGTCCGTATTGGTCAAAGTGTGGCCGTGGTAAAAGTAAGACAACACTCACTGTTAGGCTAAAAGTGGCTCGTTAGCAGTTCGCAGTTAGCAGTTGGAGTGCAGTCTGCAAACACGTGGTAAATATTAAAGCCAGGTGCTTATGTAAATATAAGATTATATTGGAATTATACCAAACTGCAGTGATTTCAGTAGAATTATAAAGAGCCTCTCAAATAAGTTTTCTAAGATGAAAAAGTTGCCACAAAAATCATATGAAATGAATTAGATTTACCACTATAATCAAAGACCTGTAAAAATCATGTCTGGTATCGGTACTCGGTATCAGCGAGTATTCAAAATGAAGTGGTATCGGTGCGTCCCTACCTGAGCTAATATACTGATTATCCAAAGGTGAGTAAAAGTGTTTACACTTAATAAAATAAACCCAAAATATGTTTAGGTTTATAATATTTTTTTATTCTTATGTTTCCTACTTTGCTACAGTGCTGGTTCTTCTATCCACCCTGTGTGCATTTGTGAAAAATTGCAAAACCAAGCCTAGTTCAAAATAATAATAATGATAATAATAATAATAATCCTCGTCATCATCATTATAATCACAGTGAAAGGCAAAGCTCTCGATTTACCGGTCAGTCTACGTTTCTACCCTCACTTACGGTCGTGAGCTTTGGGTAATGACCGAAAGGACAAAATCGCGGATACAAGTGGTCGAAATGAGTTTCCAGTAAATTAATGTTTGGCGGAGCTGGAGCTGCACACAGGTTAAAACAACTGTCTGAGAAGAGAGCCAGAGGCCGGGACCTCTGCTGTGGAAGCTACAGGGGCCTGGAGGGGTCAAATTCTGCTTACAAAAACACAGTATGCAAAGCAGGATCAGCGCTGGAGTAGTGTGTAATGTATGAATGCACAGAGACCTGGTTAATACTGAAATTTGCTGATTTAAACCTAATTTAGTCTAGTTTAGTCTAGTCCAGTTTAGTCTAGGCTAGTTTAATAACAATACTACTAATAATTTGTAGATTAAGTCAGATTAAGATGCAGAAATGGGCGCCGTGGAGCCCGGTGGTGTTGAAGGATGGGTCAAAAGAGAGAGGAAAAACGTCCTTAGGGAGACAATAATGTGTACCTTAACTTTATTATACAAGCTGATTTATGGTCACTGTCTGCATCTAAAACAGTCACGGCAACCTCCAGTTTGCTGCCTGACAGCTGTGAAATGTGAATCTCATAAATGCACAAGAAAATAGTAATGAGTTTGGAAAGTTGACGCCACTCAGTTTGAACTTAACCAGCTCCCGCGCTCACAGTTAAGTCAGGTACAGTACGCAGCCTGTTTATATAAATGGATATAGCTAATCTGCTAGCCGCCACGTTCCAGATAGGAAGTTAGCATGGGGGCGCTTCCGGCTCCGTCGACTCTGGCTCCAATTTAATTTGCATTGAAAAACTGTGGCCCCTCTCTCTGTAACTGCTGCTGTCAGACTCGTCATTTTGGTCTTAAAATGTTCGTATTAACCCGCTCTACATGATCCTGAGGTTTTTATTTCACTATTGTGTCCACAACTCAAGATATGAACATTAATAACAGACAAATCAAGCTCCTTCTTTCCTCGAAGTCGCTCCTGCTAGCGTTAGCAACAGGTTTGATTGACAGCGTTACTAAGCGCCCGCTCCCTGCTAAACCAGAGGTGCGAGCGGGAAGGGCCGTTACCTTCGACAGCCTCGCTCCGGATCTTTGGTTGCTATGATACTCGCAGTCGGAATTCCAAATATGGAACTCGGCTCCAAGTTCGCCGCTATAACTACTAGCATCGATGAGCTTCATTTGACGGGAGCGAACGCTACGGGTGACGTCACACTCACTTAGTCCACTTCTTTATACAGTCTACGGTCCAGCAGAAGTCGTTCTGTTTGATGAGCGTGTACTGACCTGGTGTAGACTCCGTTCTTGCGACAGAAGGAGTTTTTGACAGACAGGCGGCGGTTGTTGAGCTCGAGGGCGGGGAAACGTCCCTCGTCCAGGCTGACCATGTCCCCGTGGGTCAGGGCGTTACAGTTGGAGTTGTTTCCTGGACACACGTACAGAGACACTGTGTCACCACAGCCGGCACACAGGTGGACACGGTTAGAGGCTAGAGCACTGGAGGAGGCTAGGACAAATGTGAGAAGAGAGGTAAGATGTTTAGAACCAAACGCCAGGACAAACCTAACCTTTTATAAAACAGTTTGAATCCATCATAATTAGGTAAATGTCAAATAACTTTACTTCAGAGTAGTTTTTTGGCAGCCAATTAAATTTCAGTTTCTATGGGGGTGAATGTGCCTGATGTGAGCTTTGAAGATGACAATTCAAGGCCACTTTCCCAAGATAAAATAGATAAAAAGATCAAATGAGGATAATATCACTTTTAATGAGTCATTCACTTCTTTATGAATTCTGTATTTGGCCGTCGATAAGTAAAGTACGGTGTGTAAGATTTTCTACATCATGGGATTAAACTAATGTATCTCCATGGAAACAAGCAGGCATGTCCCCGGAGGCTGAGTTACAGGTCAGATCTATGGAGATGTGTCCATAGACTCCGCAACATCAGTAATTTCTTTATTCTTTATTTGGCAGGGACCATGTACAAATTCAATAATCCTACAAAAGAAAAGATGATTTGTACCAGATTTAGCTACTGCTATTTTCCATCTGCAGTCTATGCAAGATAGGAAAGCGTAATGTCATACTATGGAACTTTCCAGGCAAAGCTATTATATTTTCATAGAGAGAAAAGAGTGGCGGATCTCCCACCAAAAAAGTTGCGTAGTACACCTTTAAATTTGCATTCTTTCATGGTAGAGAACTGGCCTTAAATGACCTAAAAGTTAAAAGTAAAGTTATCGCAGGAAGTTTAGATTCAAATTCATGAACTTCTAAACTCTATTTGACACCTCAAATACACCAAACAAGTCTTCTTTAATAAAACATAGCCCTCTGGATGTATTCATATCACTGGCCAACTATAAATTGACAATAAAAAATGAAATGGCGCTTTGTGTGAATATTGGATATGACTCAGTCATAATATTGATCAAGTGTCTGGGCCTATAAAGTGCAGGACAGGTCTTGAGTCTGGGTTGTAAAGTAGATTAATGTTTGGCAGAGCTCGAGCTGCACACAGGTTAAAACAACTGAGGGGAGAGCTACAGGCCGGGACCTCTGCTGTGGAGGCTACGGGGGCCCGGAGGGGTCAAATTCTGCTTACAAAATACAATATGCAAAGCAGGATCAGCGCTGGGGTAGTGCACAAATTATCACTGAGACCCGGTTAATACTGAAATTTGCTGATTTAAACTTAACTTAGTCCTAGTTTAGACACGGTTTAAACCTGATTCTTAAAGTTGCCGTAGTCACTTCCCTGGAGGGTCCATCACCTATTTGTCTCCATGGAAATGCTATTGATTTGTCTAGAATCTTCCACAGTATGGTATTAAACAGATAAGATACAGGTCAGATCTGTGGAGAGGTGGCCCAACTCACAAAAAGAATGCGTTTTTAAGGAATTTTTGAGGAATAAAAACTGCTTGTAATTAAATACATGCTAGCTATATGTATTTAATGCCATACGTAGGAACATTTAAATCAAAGCAGTAACATGGCTCTATGGAGAAAAGCAGATGGCGAACCCTTCACTAGAAAAGTTACATAGGGCGGCTTTAAGTCTACACATAATAGTTTAGACCCGATTTATAATCTGGTTAGACCATATTGAGTACATTTTATTTTCATAGATTCTTTTTTCAGACCAAAGTTTAGTTTATTTTCATACCTGACAGTTTCGACTGCTCACTAGCTCACTTCCTCAAAGTGGTGACGTGATGTTGCTGTGACGTGTCCGGTCAGCTGATTTAAACAGGTTTTACCGCTGTCTTCCTACCGGTGCAGGCAGGACGACAGCGCCATCTGCAGTCCGACTTCTTCAGGACAATATCCCAGGTGTGTGAGAGTAAAAAGGCCCCGTTGTCCCGGTTTAAAGTCCTGCCTCCAAAACCTGTTTAAATCTGCTGACCGGACACGTCACAGCAACATCATGTGACCACTCTGAGGCGCTAGTGAGCAGTCGAAGTATGAAAACGAGGTATGAAAACAAACTAAACCTTGGTCTGAAAAAATAATTAAAATATTAAAATAAATTAACAGAAGACCAGATGAACCTGTTTGGACCATACTCCGTACAACCTTTGCTTCTCTATAAATACAACACACTCATACTGGATGAAATGTCTTGCCCAAGGACACAAAATAAGCACTAGTTGAAGCTGGGATCAAGTTGAACTGAGGTTATAAGAAAATTATTACACCCCAATTAATTTTAGACATAGTTCAGTCATGGTTTAGACATCGGACTTGACCCGAGTTGGACCTGGCTTCGATTTGTCTGGCAGTCACTTGTGTTACAAAAGTTGGAATTTAAAAAGGAATGTCTCTGAAAACAAAAAAAAATATTTCTACTTTTAAGACTAAATATTTTTTTAACGGAGCACGCCTATTTGGGTCAATTGCTGGTTACACAAAAACAGTGTACAAAAGGGGGTACACCAGCGGGATAGTCCAGAGTCCCGTCCAGATTCCTAAAGGGGGGACGGAGGCGGAGACAGTGGTCTTTGTGAGTGAATGAGTGGACCTCCTTGTTTTTCCCTGTCCGGCCGAAAAATGCTCATTGACCCCCGGGACCCCTCCTCTCTGGGTAGCGACACAAGTGCTGAGCTCGAGGAAACGCCTGCTGGTGTCGGAGACTGTACAGTTTATATGACGCTCATTCAACTCTGAACTGTCAAAGCCGGGATTTATTTCAACAACAGTTACCCCCGGCAACAGGAGCTTCCTGTCTTGTATATGGAAGTTATGAATCTGTCAAAATGTTGGATTGTTAAGAGGGGTTGTATAAAGTTTAATTACTAAAATGGACTTGTAATGTTACTTATATCGGTATAAATTTGGGAATGAGGTGACATAAAGCTTATTGTTTTATTTCATTGTCTTGGCATCTGATGTTGGCAAAGCTGGGGTTCTCCAATGTGTTAAGTAAAAGAAGATTTTTCTTTGGGATGTCAGCGGCTGACAGGGAAGAGCAGTCACCCTATTTCCAGAGGGTTCGTGGTTTGGATCCCGCTCCTTTTGAATAAGGTCTATGGGCAAAACTTCACTAAAGTCTCCTGTGTAGTATGATAGTGGTGCAACTTTTCAGACAAGATATTATTGCTTTGCCTGGCATGTTCCACAATATGGCATTAACATGGTTAGTCTTGCATCTATTCAATGGAGTTCAACAGTCCCGCCCACTTCGAAGTCAGCTCTGGTTCCGAAAGTCAAATTTCCATTCATTTTTCCCATAGACTTTTCAAAGGCATCGCGGAGGCTAACCAGCTACGTGCTAACTATTATCCAACACGATTGTTTTACGTCCAAAACATTATAAAGTTTCAAAAACAGATTTTAAATAAAATTATAGGTCTTGTGGTCATTAGTTACTACATACCTGATTATCCCCGAAGAAGCTTTCAAACTTTTAACATAACTTTTTTTCGGAAAGTCTATGAGAAAAATGAATGGGGGGGACCATCACTGTTGCACTGTCATGGCGGCATCTCCTGCTGGTCAAGATTTAATTTGACGCTATCTTGCGGAACGCTCCAGGCAAAGCCATAACATCTCCACGGAGACGAGCAGGTGGCGAACTCTCCACCGGAAAAGTTACGCAGTGCACCTTTAAGACAACCGTGACGAAGACCTATTTTTGTACAATTTAAGGGTTAACAAAAAATATATACATAACATTAATTAAACAGTGCAGACTAATTACCTGATCGTTATTGTGAATGGCAACATATTGATTTTCTTGCATTCGCTGATATTATGATAATTATAACCTACTCACTCCTTCCTTATTCCTTGTGTAGCACAAATTAGGAGTAAAAATACATTTCCAAATTCAATGTCATGAGCCTGAGCGGACGTGAGAGAGGTTGATGCCGGGTCTAATAACCCCCCTCTCTCATTGTGTATTCCGCGGCGCTGGCTCACCTGACTCAGACTTCTTGGCGTACTTCTTGCTCTGGCCTCTTATAATGAGGATGAAGACGAGCAGCAGAATAAAGATGAGTCCGACCAGCGCCACGACAACCAGGAACCACCACTCCTCGTAAAATGGAGGCACTTTTTGGGCTTAAAACACACACAAAAATCTTATTAGCAAGTTATAAAATATACAGTTTTGGATATTGGAGATGGGTAGTAATGAGTTTAGCTTGAGGAGTTTGCAGTAAAAGTACTAATAGTAGTTATGTAGCGATGTAAAACACTTCACAACTGGGGTGGAAGTATTCTCAACTTTTCTATCACGAGTTCCCACGTAACTTTTTCTCAATCGTGTACCCCACATTAGTGATATGAGAAATAAAACATCTAATTCAGTGACAGTTAATACCACAAGACGTTTTAAAGGGACCGTATTACGCTATTTTCTGATCTATGTTATAATTGTTTCCTCATCACAAACATACCTGGAGTTGTGTTTTGTTTCATTCACTCATTTTTAACACACAAACCCTTCCGTCAAACAGAAAACACTCTGTTCCACTTTGTGATGTCATGTGGTAATACAGGAAGTGCTCCACTGTGTTTTCAAACTCCATACACCTTCACTAGAATCATTTGGATGATTGGACTCAGCCCTTGAATTGCCAATCTCTACTGAACTAAGGGTCAAAGGTAGCTGTTAACTTAAAAACTACCGCTTCATGACATCACAAGGTGGAACAAGCTGTTAACTAAAAACTACCGCTTCATGACATCACAAGGTGGAACAGAGCATTTCGAGCTTTGGAGATGTAGACAGACTAATAATAAATGGTTACTCAAACATGTGAATGAAACAAAACACAACTCCAGGTCTGTTTTTGAGGAGGTGACTTAAAGCTCTCAAGTGTCAATTTTGCGTAATATAGGACCTTTAAAAAATCATGTTAATCAAAATGTACTAAAAGAAAGTACTACATTCAGATACAATTGTACCACTGGTTAGTAAACACGGATCTATGCATTGGTTTCAAACTAAAATTTAGAAAAAAAAGTAAACATTGCAATGCTATTTTAATTCCAGTTTTGGGTTGTTTTTTTTTTAAATGAAAGATCTTAAATGTTGTTTGTCAGGTTACATCGATAACCAAATACTAGCTGTATAATCCCCAGTCACGTAGTTGTTTAGTTGTTGTATCTAATAGTTGAGTTGTTATTAAGTTCTTTACATCTTTTCTTTCCTTAGAGGCACACTAAGGAATTTTTCTCGTTTCTGCTTGTCTCCGTGGAGATAATACTGCTTTGCCTGAAATGCTCTACATTATTGCATTAAACTTGTCAAGAGAGAAGCAGGTGGCACTTCTTGGCCAAGCTACAGGTCAGATCAGTGGAGAAGCGAGCACACTCACAGTTAAGAGTGAATTTGCACCTGTAACTGAATAAATGTAAGACGTTTAATGCCACACTGTAGAACATTCCAGGAAAAGCAAAAAACATCTCCATGGAGACAAGCAGCAGTGTAAGCCCTACAAGAAAAGTTACATAGTGCACTTTTGATACCGTGCTAGTTTTGAAAGTGCACGTAATCTGGATTTTTGAGTCAAATTCTTGGGTCTTATATCAGTTTTCAGTTTTATATCTGGTATTGTCAGATATGTTGCGTGAATCTTACCGGAGATGGAGGGCGAGGGCAGACTGGGCGAGCCGTAGCCGTAGTCGTTCACTCCAATGACCCTGAAGTCGTAGCTGACGCCTTGTTTCAGGATGTCCATGTTAAACGTGTGAGAAGTGGCCTCTCGCGGGATGTCTTTGATCAAAATATCCCAAAGACCCTCATCTGGAAAAAGGAGAACATTTAGGTATGATTTTGGTGTTTCAATGTGTCTGAAATGGGGTCAAACCAGGTTTAACCGAGGACTAGACCAAGACTATGATAGAACAGACAAAACCAGAGGTAAACATCCATGTCTAAACAGGAAGTAAACCAATACAACTTTAAAAAACTTTTTAAACCAGGACTAAACCAGGATTAAACCAGGACTAAACCAGGATTAAACCAGGATTAAATCAGCCGTAAACCAGGATTAAACCAGGACTAAACCAGGGCTAAACCAGGATTAAACCAGGATTAAACGAGCAGTAAACCAGGATTAAACCAGGATTGAACCAAGACTAAACCAGAACTAAACCAGGACTAAACCAGGACTAAACCGGGACCAAACCAGGACTAAACCGGGACTAAACCAGGACTAAACCAGGAATAAATGGGGACCAAATCAGGCCCAAACTGGGATCAAACCGGGACTAAACCAGGAACAAACCAGGACCAAACCAGGATTAAACCAGGACTAAACCAAGACCAAACCGGGATTAACTGGGACCAAAGCGGGAGCAAAGTGGGACAAAAGCGGGACCAAACCGTAACCAAATCGGGACCAAACCGGGACCAAACCAGGATTAAACCAGGATTAAACCAGGTCCAGACCAGGATAAACCGGGACCAAAGTGGGACCAAACCGTAACCAAATCGGGACCAAACCGGGACCGAACCAGGATTAAACCAGGACTAAACCAGGTCCAAACCGGGATAAACCGGGACCAAACCGGGACTAGCGTGAACACTTTCAGATTATTTATTTAAAACCTCCAACACATTTAAACGTATAATTTTCAAGTTTAATCAAATATAAATGTGCAGCGAAATGAGCCATTTTTACATATAACCATTTGGACTTTCGATATATATTCTATTAACAAGCTGTTTGTTTGTGTAATAAAATCTTAGGCCTCTGACGCCAACACGCAATTCATAATTCTTAGCGATATTACCCAATTCATCAATTTCACAGCTCGCGTAAAATTTACAGCCACCAAATGTACATCATAAATACTGCTAGGGTCATATTTCAACACAACTAATGGTACTTGTTCTGCCGCTGTGCTTTTTGGAGACGCAGCCAGAGTGCATTTATTACACAGGGGCGCTTGTAAACATCGATGTAAGTTTGACTGTTTTAATGGAGTATAGCGACATAAACAGTTCATCTGTCATGGCCGCCGCGACCGACTTTAGAAACTTGGAAAAGCAGAAGTAATTTGATTTGGAAAACTTGCACTGTTAAAACAAGAGCTATTGCCATTTGCATATGATGGAATGTGCTGCGTGGGTTACGGCTTGTTCTAACCCAGATTTAAAACGAAACAAAAGTTGGGACGCGGCGCTGTGGTTTTATCAAACGCGAAATCAGAACACGGGTTCCCAAAATAAAATCCATTATAACAAGCCATAGACTCCGTGTGCTTTGACATTAAGACACTTTCTTGATAGAAAAACTAAGGAACACTGGGGCCTTAATGATGATTCGGGCTACTCCATGTTCCTTTGAAGTCACACCTCCTGAGAACCGGTCTGTTATGACAATGGGTTTATTGTTCAACTCTCTGCAGGTGCATTGCATATTTTTAAAAATTTCTGATCTGTGGTCCAGTTGTTGCCCGCTATTTCGTTTCTCCTATTCTCGCATGACGAGTTCTCATTTTTATATTCTTACACTCTGAAGAAGACCAGTCTGTTGGTCAAAAAGTGTTGGCGCCATAGACTGTGTAAAGAAGTGGACTAAGAGAGTGTGAAGTCACCCACAGCGTTCAGATCCAGTCAAAGGAAGGTCATCGAGGCGAGGGGCAAATTTGGAGTTCCATATTAGGAATTCCGACTGCAAGTATCATAGCAACCAAAGAGCCAATCCGGAGCGAGGCCGTTGAAGGTAAAGCCCCGTCCCGCCCCGTGGTTTTAGCAGGGGGCTGGCACTTTTCCTAACGATAGCAGGAGCGACCTCGGGGAAAGAAGATGCCAGATTTGTCTGTTATTAATGTTCATATCTTGATTTACGGACAAAACAGTGAAATAAAAGCATCGGGATCATGTAGAGCGGGTTAATACGAACATTTTAAGGTCAGAGCGACGAGTCTGACAGCAGCAGTTACGGAGAGAGGGGTGACGGTTACGGAGAGAGGGCGACGGTTTTTCAATAAAAAGTGAATTGGAGTCAGAGTCAATGGAGCTGACAGTGCACCCATGCTCACTTTCTATTTGTAGCACGGCTGCTAGCAGGTTAGCTATGTCCATTTATATATACAGTCTATGGTTGGTGCCCCTCGTAGTAATAAAGGAAAAATCTAGTACCATGCCCATTCTACAAAACTAACGGCCACGTTCCACTAAGATTAGCCCCAGTTTTGTTGCACTGTATGTCCAAGTATAAACACACAGGAAAGGTGGGTGAAGTGCCTGGCCCAAAGACACAACAAAGCTGGGATCGAACCACTCTCTCAACTTAAAGGGCCGTATTACGCCATTTTCTGATCTATGTAATAATGTTTCCTCATCACAAACAGACCTGGAGTGGTGTTTTGTTTCATTCACACATGTTTGAGTAACACTTTCTTATTAGTCTGTCTACATCTCCAAAGCTCAAACTGCTCTGTTCCACCTTGTGATGTCATGTGGTAATACAGGAAGTGCTCCACTGTGTCTTTAAACTCCACACACCTTCACTAGAATCATTTGGGTGATTTCAGCCCTGGAATTGCCAATCTCTACTGAACTAAAGGGAAAAGCTGTGAACTTGGAAATTAACGCTACATGACATCACAAGGTGGAACAGAGCAGTTTGAGCTTTGGAGATGTAGACAGACTAAGAATAAAAGGTTACTCAAACATGTGTGAATGAAACAAAACACAACTCCAGGTCTGTTTTTGAGGAAGTAACACCATTTTAACATGGCTTAAATCTCAGAAGAGTCCATTTTTAAGGGACAATTATGGCTCCACTTCAAATCAGTTATAACTCAGGTATAGTCCCATATATAGTATTTAAATCTCACATCACATTCTGTATTTACATTTTACACTCCCGTTTAACTTTGCGTCTGTCACCTCCTCCAATGTTAATCCGCGAGCTTGACCCCTTCAATTAGCCCCATGCGTAAGTACTGACTCCCATCTCCCTCCTGAACCGTAATGTCATTCTTAAGCCTTTTAAACCCGCCCCGGTCCTGCCAATCACAAACCTAACACAATGCCATTTGTCTCTATTGCCGCGCTACAATCAATATCCCATTAACATTCCACGGAGCCGATGACACT
>KN481539.1:11652-26920 GCA_000787095.1 Periophthalmodon schlosseri
AAAAAGTGGTGAAAGTCATTTGTGAGTAAAGAAGAGAGGCTATAAATAATACAGACAGAGATGTTATTGTTTAAAAGTGAACTTGAGACTCAAACTGACAGGGGCGGACATGTTGTTTTTATACTTTAATGGGACGAAAGTGGAGGGTCAGGCCTTGTCAATTTAACTACTCAGAAGAAGCATAGATTAGTCTTTTTATCTGTCAATCATCCTAATCACTCTACAATTAAAAAAAAGCTAATTAGTTAAAACTGGCAATTTTTTCGGTTATCAGGGTCTAAGTATCCGAGATATTGTCATGCATCAGCCGTGTTTGTCTTTGGGCATTTTGTGGTATATAGACAATAGAAAATAACAGGGTTTTTTTTAGGTAATGTCACGCAAAAGACATGATTAATATGGTATTCAGATATCAGTGTGTTAATAATGAATAAGCAGATTAGGATGGACTTGCATGAAAGACTTTTCCACCTTCAAAGTCGTGCTTTACCTCAAAGAACCACTCACCCACTGACACACACACTCATACACCAGTGTACGCAGACAGTGGGATTTGAACCGTCAACCTTCTAACACTCTACCAACTGAGCTACTGCTGTGTATTGTTTATAACATTTTGATATATTCATGGCAAAGTCCCACTGAACAAAATGCTACTGAATAACACAGGAGAATAATACATATAAAATAGAATATATCAAAGAAACTTTACCCACTTGACAAGTCTAAGGCTGTGTTCAAACTGATCCCGGTTTAGTCCTGATGTAGACTCGAACAGACTCATGCTCAGGCACAGTTCGTTTGGGACTCTGGCCCGGTTGAAGGAGATGGGCCAAAGCACGGCATGGCACACGGACCATTTATGTTTATAAGCCCTGTCTTGTGTGCGAAACTGTCTCCAAAATTCACGTCGAACCCGCACTTACCTTCAATAAGGACTGTGGACAGACAGAAGTTCTGAAACCTCGTCTCCTGTTCAGTCCTCGCTCCTCCGCACTTAAACTCACAGAGGAGCATATCACAGTAGGACTCATATCCGCCTCACTGTTTAAGAGATATTTCTGCCGCTGGACTTATTTTCTCCGCTAAAGCGTTAGCACTGCTGCGCGACACGTAAACAAACAGCGCCGTGTGATGACATCACTGGGCCGTGGCTCGGTTCGGTTGTGCAGGTGTGAGTGTGGGCCAAAGAGTCCTACCCAGTCGTGCTTAAACACCACACGGTTCAAAAGTCCTAGTATGAGTCCGACCTGAGTTTAGTTCTTCTGTTCTAGTTCTGGTTTAGTCCTGGTCTAGTTCAGTTTTAGTTGCGTGTTTAGTCCAAGTTTAGTTAGAACTTTGGTATGACGTGTCTAAATATGACCACAGTCTAAATGATCAGTCCTCACCCGATGGGCGAGCTTCTATGACGTAGCGGGTGATGGGTGCTCGTCCTGGATCTCCACTGCTCCACTGAATCGTCAGGGCTGAACCGTGACGAGTGATGAACGGCTCTCCGGGGGGTCCCGGGGCTCCTGGTCAACAATAATACATGTTTAGTTCAATGTTAATATATAAATCAGCCGTATTATGTCAACCACTGTCTGGCAATTTGAATAAACAGTGAATAGGTTTGAATTTTTTAGAATTTTTGTATAATTTTCAAGAGTTAGAAGGAAGCTGGAAAATTGGGCCATCATAATAATTTAGCTTTGACAAGAGGTAAAGAGTAATGTAATAAAATCAGTCAGAATACCTGCTTGTCTCCATGGAGATTCTTTTGCTTTGCCTGAAATGTTCTACAGTATGGCATTAAACTTGTCCATCTTGCGTTTATTCAATTTTGCTGCTAAAACTACATTAAAAACAGGCAATCAGATTGTAAGTTGGGTTGCCTCTCCACAGATCTGACTTGAAACGTGACCAAGTAGCGATACCTGCTTGTCTCCATGTAGATAGTTAAGTTTAATGCCACACTGTGTAACATTCCAGGCACAGCAATACCATCTCCTCAATGAAGACAAGCCTGTGGATGCAACCTCTACACCTTCAAAGCTCAAAATGCTCTGTTCCACCTTGTGATGTCATGAACAACAGCTACCTTTAACCTTTTGCTCAGTACAGTTTGGCAATTCTAGGCCTGAAATCAGCCAAATGATTCTAGTGAAGGTGCATAGAGTTTAAAACACAGTGGAACAGAGTGTACCCTCCTCCAGAAAAGTTACTTAGTACAACTTTAATTGGATAAAAGTAAACAGAATACCTTCTCCTGGTCCAGTGGTGATGTTGGCCTCCACCTCTGGTCCATAGATGAAGGTTTTGGCCCTGATCCTGAAGTTGTAGGTGACCCCTTCAGCCAGATCTCTCAGTTTGAGCCACAGTGGCCCGGTCCCCTTCACGTCCACAGTCACTGTTTTACTGACCCCTGGAGGCGAGGGGGAGTGCAGGCAGTCTCCACAGCCCACTGAGGAGTCTGGAAAAAAAAATGCCATAATAGAGATGAAATTAGTCATCTGAACATCAAATCAAGATGTTTCAACTCCTACCCAGAAGTCTTTTTCAATTTAATTTTACTGGTCTGAGACACTAGGATTTATAATGCACAGAGCTGAAAAAGTCTGGAAACTGCTCTGACTTTGTTTACATTGTGAGGCTGGAGTAAATTGGTTACTAAGAATGATTCAGGCTTAGAAACGTAATAACAAACTCCTAATATTAACCCCTTAATTAAAAGCCCTGTACCTGATTTTTTTCAATGTATGTACAGAAATATTGTATAAGTAGCTCTTGAGGTCAGATTTATTCCGCCGCGTTCTGTCTGCTTCTAATTATTAAGTGCTTTATTGTCCGATAATCAGGAAGCGCACGTTAGCATGTTACTTATTGTTAGCTTTACTGTCACGGCAAAACTCCGCACTGGAGTTTGAGTTGTGAAAAAGGCTTAAAAAACTCTTCATGGTGAATAATTAGGATGCTCGAAATGCATAAGGTAAGTGAGGAATGACTCTGGACCACTGCAAACCATCTGAAATTGGCTAGTTCTATTTTCACATTTTTTAGGCAGTAAAAATCTGGTAGAGTGGCTTTAAGTAGTTACTAAACCTGAATCATTCTTAATACCTATTTGTTCATTATGACTTAATTTTTGTTCATGCCTTATTAAAGGTCCTATATTATACAAAATTGACTCTTGTGAGCTTTAAGTCATGTTATAATGTTGTTACCTCCTCAAAAACATACCTGGAGTTGTGCTTTGTTTCATTCACGTATGTTTGAATAACCCTGCATCATTAGTCTGTCTACATCTCCCAAGCTGAAAATGCTCTGTTCCACGTTGTGATGTCATGAAGCGGTAGTTTTCAAGTTAACAGCTCCTTTTACCTTTAGCTCAGTAGCATTTGGCAATTCCAGGGTGGAAATCACCCAAATGATTCTAGTGAAGGTGTATGGAGTTTAAAAACACAGTGGAGCACTTCCTGTATCACCACATGACATCACAAGGTGGAACAGAGTGTTTTCCATTTTGCGAGAAGAACTAGATGCCTAAATTTGCAGAGTTTGTGTGTTTAACATCTGGTAATGAAACAAAACACAACTCCAGGTCTGTTTGTGATGAGGAAACAACATTATAACAGAGATCAGAAAATAGCGTAAAATGGGCCTTTAAGGCAAGTGTAGCCATTATAAATTAGCACCTATTTTTTATATCTTAGTATTGGTAACTTAAAAAGCCATTGATCTGTGCCAAAATAAAAACAGATACACTGGGGGTACCTTCGATGGGCGTGGAGGGCTCGTAGATGAGCCGGTAGCCTTCGATGATGCCGTTGGGGTAGGTGGGCTCTCCCCAGGACACGTTGACTGAGGTGGTGGTCAGCTCACTGAAGTGGATGAAGCTGGGGGCACTGGGGGCTGCAACACAGGAGCAACAAAGTCACAGAGATTTTCAAAAGAACTCACCATTCAGCAGTTTGATGGACTCCGCAAGGCCAAGCTCAGGTCACTGTCCGTTCAATATAATAACTTCACAGCATTCGATTTAACAGGGAGTTTTAAAAGTTTTTTTTGCTGAAAGACCAAGTTTGTGACTTTGACAAAAATCCCCGCCAATTCAATTTATTTTTGTGTAGCCCAAAGTCACAATGGCGGTTGTCTCGGAGAGCTTCACAAAAGTGTTGATTTAACCGTCAGAAAGTTAGCAAATCAAATAACAGACAAGCGGATTAGCCAGCATTCATAAGCTATTGTTACTCTTGAGTTTAAGCGTGTTGGATTGTTAGCAAGATTTTCATAAACAAATAAAAAACAAAGAAAACAAAGAGAACAATAGGGCTAGCCAGGATGCTGATAGGTGTGAAATCACTCATTAGAGGCTTGAATGACTATGCTAAGTAGGACTCAGCCACAGTGCACACTTAGTGTAGCACAATAGACCTAGCCTACAAACAGAAACTGTAGACAATAGGGTTTCAGTGTAGTTAGCTCCTCCAGTGTCCAGCAGTAATCTGACCAGAACTGAAGAAGTGGCTTGGATGAGCAGCGAAATGTCTTCACTCCTACAAGGTTTTGTCCAGTTGACAGATTGTATTTTTCTTTTGCGATTATTCATAAATGTTTCACTAGCAAGGACCACATCACAACAATGGAATAGAATTATAAAGATATTATTTGATGATATGAATCGATGTGGATGCTGGGTAGAGACTCAGGATGGGGGGGGCTCGGTCTCAGGCGCTTAGCCCAGCCGATTCAGGGCCTCCCCCTCTGTAGATGGTGAGGTCTTCAGGCTGAAAGATGAACAAGAGACATGGGGTGGGAGGGAAGGGTTTGAGAGAGCGGAGACAGACGGTGTTGCTGGAATACGCTTGTATAAATAGGGCTTCTGGGTAATTAGAGGTGTAGTTGAGGTGAGCTGTGGTTCACTGGAGAGGAGCAGGAGGAGGTTGAGGCGTGGTCCTGCTCCTGAATCTCAGTTATTCATATTAACTCCATATATTGGGGTGTAGATGCCCAAGACCCATAAAACAATACTGAAGATTCTGTATCATTACAATATCGGGGATGGTTCTACCTACGGCCCAAGAGTTCACTTAAAAATAATCATGTAAATAAAAATCTGAAATAAGAATAGGAAGTGGTTAGAAGTTCAATAATGGAGGTTGTTAGCCAAGAAGTAACAAGAAGTTGTACAAGGTGTGTGTTTAAGGATCAACAAAGCTTTGATTATAAGTTTCGATATTTTAGTCTGATGTTTAATTCACTATTTAAAGTTGCAAAGTGCACTTTTCAGTTGGAGGGTCCTGCTTGCCTCGAAGGAGATGTTATTGTTTGCTTGTGATGTTCCACAATATGACATTAGCAGCTGTTTTTTCATGACCAAAACACAAAGCAAAGCACAAAAATATGTATTCTTTCTATGAGCATGGTCACCTTTCCATAGATCTGACCTGTAACTCTACCTGGTGGCGTCACCTTCACCTCCATGGAGAAAGATCAGTTTGATTCTGTGTAGACTGGTGCGTTGGAGGAGAGGCACTTGACTGGAAGGTTTCTCACTCTTGGTGCACTTTTATTAGTACAACCTGACTATACCTGAAGAAGAAGGGACCGAAACATTGTACTAATTAAAGTGTAACCTTCTTAAAACCTTTCAGAAAGATATGTTTGATTCCATACTGTTGAACATTCCAGGCAATGCAATGTCATCTCCATGGAAACAAGCAAGTGATGGTCTTGGCTTGGACCCTCCACCAGAAAAGTTACGTAGTACAACTTAGACTTTGGGGCCAGTTGAAATGAGGAAACGAGGTAATGCACTAAAAACAATCCAACATGTGATATCACTTAGCATTACTTTTCTGTTTAAAACACACTGAGCAAGAGAGCGGACAATAGTTGTTTGTCTACAGCTTTTAAGATGGGCCAAGTTTCTGTTTACGCTCCTTCATTCAATCATGGGTCATATGCCTCCTTCCTCCTCTTTATAGACCTAAAACAAAGCACACTTACATAACCTAAACACTACTTTTCTGTCCATTTTTCAAACTTAACGTGCGACTGAGTGAGGGATTTGCTGATTGGAGAGCTATGCACCACGCGGTTTGGCTAACGTCATTAGGCACGCTGACAGCAACAATTAGCCTCATCTTTCCCTCCCACTAAAACTCTCAGGGTTCTCCAAACGCATTCAGCACATAAAGATGACAAATGCAGAAATATGGAGTTATAAATTCCACATCAGAGCTAGCGCCTTATCTGTTTATTCAGTGATCTCCCTGGTACCGTATAATTTCAACATTTTTTCCCCCCAGACTTCGTCATCTTGTATCAGTCCAATAAGGCAAAACATTACAACTACCTGATTACGTCGCTCCTATGTATGTTTTGGTATTTTTTATCACATTTTTCATCAAAACTAGTAATAAGTTCAAAGCAATTTGAACCCACTGGTTGCCAGTCCACCGATATTCCTTCATTTTGATCTTTGTACAGACTGGGAATACTGAAACTTGTAGATAGTCGTCTTGCCTTCCTAATTCCCTTGCTCAACTTCTTACACATCCTCCTTCAAACTCATTTTCATTTTTACTGTTAAATATTTTCCCAAACACAAACCCATGCCACATGCCAGGTAGTTGTATGTTGGTATCTTGTTAGCCTTTAAAAGTTGCATTACCAGATTTTCAAACTGGGAAAGTAGGAAGTGAAATCTAATTAGTTTCTAGCTTTCACAAACCCTTTGACCATAGACTGTATATATAAATGGACATAGCTAACCTGCTAGCCGCTGCGGTCCAAACAGGAAGTGAGCAAGGGCGCACTTCCGGGTCCATCTACTCTGGTTTCAATTCACTTTCTATTGAACAAACTGTCCCCTCTCTCTGTAACCGCCGCTGTCAACCTCGTCATTTTGGTCTTAAAATGTTCGTATTAATCCGCTCTATATGATCTTTTTTAAAATTTTGCTATTGTGTCCATAAATCAAGATATGAACATTAATAACAGAAAAATCAGGCGCCTTTTTTATCCCTGAGGTCGTTCTCGGTAGCGTTAGCAACAGGTTTGATTGACAGCGTTGCTAAGCACCTGCTCCCTGCTAAACCAGCGGTGGCCTCGCCCTGGATTGGCTATTTGGTTGCTATGATATTTGCGGTCGTAATTCCAAATATAGAACTCGGCCAGCCCCACTGAGCTTCATTTGACTGGAGTCGAACGCTATGGGTGACGTCACACTCCCTTAGGCTTCTTTATACAGTCTATGCTTTTGACACATTGTTAATAATCCCATGCATGAATTTTCAGTCATGTACAGCTTCCTTCTGGGATTGCAATAGATAAAATATGCATTACTTGCTGTCTGATTCTGTTTTTACAATACACTCTTTGGAGGAAAACACGAAATGTACTTGTTTATAAGAATAAAGTAGTGCAACCCCGCTTTAATCAAGGACTTTCTTCAGCAGTAAACTTAACATTTAAAGGTCTGATTTCATGCATTACTGAGTTTCTTTAAACTGTTTTGGACACCTTAGCCTTGGCATTTCCTGTAATATAATGAAGTGCAGTACAACAGTTGAATAATTTATTAAGTATAATTTATGTGTGTAGATAACACCTTCTAGCTGGCTCTAGTTATCACAAAAGCTATATGCAAAATGCCAGTAGCAGATGCTATACATGGTTTTAATGAGGATGTAACATTATAACATGAGCTCAAAAGTAGTATATACTGCGGTATAGGGCCTTTAAAGCTGAAGTACCCAATTGTTTTCTCATAAATTTGTCAATTCAAAAGTATATTCTAAAAACAGAACTTTGTAACAAAAACCGAACCGCTACATAATGTCTTTATCTAATTAGAAAACATTTATTATCTATTGCAAACTTGTAAGAAAGAGCCATGTGAGTCACTATATGACACTTTGGGATGAGAGCTCATTGGCTGTCCAAGGGTGGTCCACCCTGCCTCACCCTTCTGTCTGAAAAAGCTATTCTAAAGCTGTGCTAGTGGCCAAATAATCCATGCATGTGAGTACTAGCCATGTGCCAAATGGGTTGTGAGAGCTAGGGACAAATTAGATTTAAATATCTACTTCCTCCTTTAACGGTTTGAAAATCAGGCACCCCAGCTTTAACTACGAAGTAATAAGCGAATATTCGTTAAGGGCCTATATTATGCAAATTTTGTATCTATGTTATAGTGCTGTATCCTCATCATAAACATACCTGGAGTCATGTTTTCATTCACACAAGTCTAACACATAAACCCTGCATATTTAGGCTGTGTTCTTCTCTCAAACTGAAAACATTCTGTTCCACCTTGTGATGTCGTCAAGAGGTAACAGAGGTGCTCCACTGTGTTTTTAAACTCCACACACCTTCACTAGAATCATTTGGGTGATTTCAGCTCTGGAATTGCCGATCTCTACTGAACTAAAGGTAAAAGGTAGATGTTAGCTTGAAAACTACCACTACATGACATCACAAGGTGGAACAGAGCATTTTGAGCTTTGGAGATGTAGACAGACTAATAAACCAGGATTACTCAAACATGTGCGAATGAAACAAAACACAACTCTGGGTATGTTTTTGATGACGACATGACAACATAACAGCATCATAACCATTTTGAATCCATCCAAGAATCAATTTTGTGTAATATAGGACCTTTAAAAGTTGAACCACTTTACCCACGCTCTTGGACTGTACTTACCTGCTTGTTGCGTGCGCCCTCTAGTGGGTTGGCTGCGCGGTCCGTCCCCTGCGGCATTGAAAGGAGCCACGCTGATCATGTAGGTGGTGTACCCCGTCAGGTTCTTCAGTTTCACCCCTCCCTCCGGCATGAATAGCGTCCGCAATCTCTCCGTCTCATTTTTACGCTGATACTCCCAATAGTAAACCTACACAGGGACAGACCACACTACCAGTAAATAAATATTAATGTTGATGTTATGGGACTGTGTAGCTACTTGTGTTGTGCAATAAATCTCCAGCCTATTTCTGTCTCCCCAAAGGCAAAGCGCTGCTATTCCCCATAAACGGCTTTAGAGTAATAGACTTTTATTATGGGCCCCTCTGGAAAACCGCACGGACCGGATGTTTTAAGGTAAAAAGTGCACTTAATTGTATTCGCAAATAAATATAGTCCCCACAGGGCCCTAATGGTATTTATGGATAACAATATTTTCTTATAGTGCAGTGTCCTGGGCGTTCTGTCTGCATATGTTTAATGTAAGCCGAACCTTGTAGCCTTGGATGTCCCCGTTTTGGGCGTCGACTGGAGGGGGGTCCCACATCACGTCCAGCTGGGTGGCGGTGGCGGATTGGATGGCTACGTTTTGGGGCGGAGCAGTGGGAACTAAAGAGAAAAAAGAAAATACATGTATTTTCCGGCTTTAAATCGACTTTTGAGAGCTTTTAACCATGTTATAATGCATGGAATTCAACAAGGTCCACCCCTGTTTTCACTGCTCTGTCCTTACTTTGTTCTACAATTGAGTTTTCTTTAGCGGGAATTTTGGCACAAAAAAAATACACATATATAGCTATCCATAGGAGAGCATACAGCACGTTTACGGTGACATTGGCTCCTATTGTGCCCCGCTTTTTTCTAATCCAACAGTTAGCAGACTTCTTTCTTTTATGAAGTTGTTTTAAATCCATATTACGATTTAAAATGTCCAAAATATAACATATTCATCCACAAGGGGCAAATATTGTAACTATATACAAGACAAAAGTACAAAATGTCGTCTTTAATTAAGGAACCAACTTCTTTGAAAACATTTAAGAGGTCCTTTTTATTATTTTCAAGTATTTTTGGTCAGGTGGAATTGGAAATGTTGGGTTTGACTCTCATTTACACCCTCCCAGTGGCATATATCTGCATAATTACACCTGAGTGTTTCCAAAGGCCTTAGCAAGATCCAGTGTCTCAAATTAGCTACCAAATCTGCCACAGAATCTCCCACAGGCTGAATAAAACAGCATTTTATATGTATATATTTTTACCCAAGGATTAGTCAAAAAGACGTTAAGGCTAAAACGGTCAAGTAAAATTTAGATTTTCAAATTTTGAAAACCAGGAAATTACTGATCTTAAGTTTCACACCACAATAGCCCTGGTTTAGAGTTCAGTCTAGTTTATATTGGTCAGATATTGTTAAGTATATACATTAATCCAACATATATATGCATTATTTATATTTGAGTTGTATAATGCATTGTGAATATTTTAATGCTTTGGGGGAATACGCTCCCATCACTATGAAATAATCCACTGTAGTTCCTAATGCAAACCTTGGCTTATCATTTATTTAGTTGGTATTTATAGCTTTAATATCTAAAAACCTCAGGGATTCTCGTTGCTGTTTACACATAGGATTCGTCTGTACGTACCTGCTTCTCCGACGAAAACCTCGTGAGGGGGACTGTTGGGCCCCTCTCCCACTGCGTTGTACACAGACATCCGAATCTCATAGCGTTTGTGTTTGCTCAGCTCTGCGTCAAAAGTAAACAAGATGTCATAAGATACGCAGACCACAACTTTTCCTGTTTTGTATTAGTGTAACACAATAGAACATGTACTACTGGGATAATTTCAGTGGCAAAACTCTCCAATGACTATTACTTACACTTACTTACACCAAAAATTACAATTTGACCATCTGCTACACGCTAATCCAAAAACAGCCATGTGTGTTAGCTAAATAAGACTAAATATTATGACAAAAACACCCTTAGTGAGTGCTAGCTTACCTTGACCTTGCTAATATGTTCCTATTAATGTTTTGCAGTTACACAGATCAGACATAACACAACTATGGACAGGAGCAAGCAAGCTAGCTAGCTCACTGCGTCTCAAAGCTAACAGTCACTTTTATTAAAATCGGAAAACATACAATAAACAGCCTGATAAAATTCAAATTAATTAAAATAAAGACTACCCAATTGTTAGTATATGTAGAATACTTCAAAATCCTCAAAATTAGCATTAGCGTTAGCATTAAGACACAAACGTCTCTCATTCTAAACACAGAAGTGTCCTCCGGTGAAGTATTCATTTTATTTGTGTGGTGTTTAACATGTCGTCAGCTGTCAAAAACCTCATAGAGATACATAAAAATTGGACAGGAAGTAGTGACGCTAACAGTGAGGTTGCTGGGCGCTACTGTGCACGGCGCTAATAAAGTTTAATGATTTGAACAAGTTTCTATTTTCAGTTTGTATTGACCAGAGCATAGTAGCTTCTGTTATTTCACTGTCCACACTTTTTGTACCATTTTAACCAAATTAAGGTAAAAGTTTGCAGAGCGGTGAGAAAACTATGTATAAATCCGTTGTAGTTTTTTGTTTTTTCTTCCAAACCTCCTTGTCAAAGCTGATCTCATCAGATCTCAGAAGCTAAGCAGGACTGGACATGGCTAGTACTTGGGTGGGAGACCGCTGTCGTTGTGTCCTTAGGCAAGACACTTCACCTATATTGCCTTGTATGAATGTGCTGCATGTGTTGCCGGTGGTCGGAGGGATCGGTGGCACAGATTGGCAGCCTCTTTTCCATCAGTCTGGTATGGAGTGAATGAATAACGTAAGAAATTCTAAAGTGACAATGTGGAAATGCACTATGTAAGACTAATGCATTTTTGTTTTTATTATTATCATAATTTGTGCGTTTGGAATATTTTTATCCATCATACAGTGGTTAACATTTACACAGTGGACAAATGGTAAATGGTCATATTTTTATATAGCGCTTTTCCACCTTCAAGTCACTCAAAGCAGTTTACGTCATGGAACCACTCGCCCATTCGCACACCAATGTACGCAGGCACTGGGGGTGAGGTGGGTTAAGCGTCTTGCCCAAGGACACAATGACAGCATTCACCTGTAGCAGCTCTACCAATGATGCCCATGTCGAGAGCGAGATTTGAACGGCCAACATTCAGATTGATGGACCAACTGAGCTACTGTCAGCAATTGAAGGTTACTGTAGCTCTGATTCTGATCTAAAGACGCTTATGAGACAGTATTAGTCTGGTCAACACGTCCCAAACCAAACCATATATATGACAAGTGGTTATGTTGTTATACTTGAACAACAAGGCCATCTGCTTTTTCACAATTCCAATAAAATGAAATAATTTTCAGGGTCCAAGTCTCTCAGAGTGTGTCAGCTTTCCTTGGCCTTGCTAGATTGGTCCCATTATTGTGGCGTAGTCAGCCAAATGTTTCTCTCCCTGCAATCCTTACAACATATGGTAGACAGAACACCAGACAGAAACAAGCTCATTTGGGACAGCTATCGTGCTTTGTGTTTTGAGGCGCTACTTACTGTCCAGTTCGAATTGCGTCATCGTCGGATCGCTCAGATTCCGGATGCTGTAAGGCGCTGGAGGAAGAGCAGAGTTATTAGTTTGTAGATAAAATGTAATGGGAAAGACAAAACGTTGGGTTCATTACATTCAAAACTGCCCATGGTTTAAAACTGAGCTGGGGGTCAGAGGATATATATATATATATAGTGTATATGGAAGAATTTGAATTGTCATTGGCAAAATGCAGATGTTTTGACCTGGTTTATGGTTAATATCTATGTAATTACTGGGCCTATCCACATACAACAGAAACTGGCATGAATTCCAATATGCCTTCTGTTAGAAAAAATAACAAAGGTACTTTTTCAAAATTATTTAAAAAAAGTATTCAAACACACAGACATGTTTGTCGTCAGTTGCACTATGTAACATTTCTGGTGGATACGTTGATACCTGCTTGTCTCCATGGAAACGTATCACAGTCTGGCATTAAACTTCTTTATCATTTCTTTGATTTCAGATATGTGGATATGTGCAGTAAGAATCCATGTTTATCACGGTATTTTTTTAAGAATTAAAGATACAAAAAAATGCAAGATATATGCTAAACTGTGGAACATTCCAGGAAAAGCAATAACAACTCCATGGAGACGAGCTGGTGGCAGTCCTTCCACTAGAAAAGTTACATAGTGAAACTTTAAATGTCCTATATTACGCAAAATTGACTCTTGTGAGCGTTAAGTCATGTTATAATGCTGTTACCTCCTCAAAAACATACCTTGTGTGTGAGTTGTGTTTTGTTTCATTCATATGTGTTTGAGTAACCCTTTATTATTAGTCTGTCTACATCTCCAAAGCTCAAAACGCTCTGTTCCACCTTGTGATGTCATGAAGTGGTAGTTTTCATGTTAACAGCTACCTTTTACCTTTAGTTCAGTAGAGATCAGCAATTCCAGAGCTGAAATCATCCAAAATGATCCTAGTGAGGGTGTATGAAGTTTAAAAACACTTCCTGTATTACCACATGACATCACAAGGTGGAACAGAGCGTTTTGAGTTAGAGAGTTTGTGTGTTAAACATGCGAATGAAACAAAACACAACTCCAGGTATGTTTTTGATGAGGAAACAACATTATAACACAGATCAGAAAGTTGCGTAATATGGGTCCTTTAACCAACAAGATCAATATGGCAAATTTTAGGACCCAATTGCTAAAAGAAACTATAGGACTCAACAAAAGTGAATTTTCTATTAGGTATATGTTTCCAAAAACACAGAATCACCCATAGAGTTGTACAGGCCCCTGTTTTCACCCAAAATTATCATATCAGATTCTAAAATGCAATTATAATATGTAATTTCATTCGTCCTTATAGCTTCTCTGTTAACAAGAGCTGTGCTATCGTTGTTTAAGTCCACACAATCGCTCTAATCACTACTCCGGCGACGAGTGATGCAACCAGGGCCTAAATTATAGCTTTGGTTACTGCGAGCAGCGATACACAACTCCCCAGTAAAACTAATGACAGCCTGCAGCCCACAGTTACTGATCTGAAGATGAAATGTTTTGCTGAAAAGTGTCAGGACCGCCGGGGAAATCGTGGAAGCCGAATGAGGCTGTGAGAAAGTTGGGCTTTGATGGAGATAATGGGGCCGCTTGACACATAAAGAGCCTGTGTACGGATAATAATAAGCAATGATGAACCCCTTACAACCATGGTGAGCAGTTCTACAAATCATAAGCGTTTGAAACAAGTCTATTTGCAGCAAAACACATCGTTATAGGAGCTGGGAAGAGAGAGGGTTTTCTGAAGGCTCACATCCTGAACTTTAATATGGGGACATTAACATTTAGCTATTTGATTAACGCCAATATAACAAGATATGGAATGATATGACGTTACCAGTGTATTTCGAAGGATGTTTACTTTTTATAATGGCTAAAACTGGGTAGCTGTAAAGATCTGTAGGGCTCCGAATGACTCGATCAGTTAGAAATAGTACGGCATGGAAATTATGGTTTATTTATGGTTATGTATTAGAATATTTGAATCAAGTGAAGCTATGGACGATATATTAATGAGAACGTTTATTCTCATTTGACCCATGCTTCACCCTAGGAAAAGCTGTCAGGAACTGTGGAACCCATTTCCAGATCTTGAGCTAGGCTTAGTCAGGACTAAAGATCGACCGATATGGGTTTCTTCATGGCTGATGCCGATACCGTTTGATTTTAAACCAGAGCAACCAATGGCTGATGAGCTCTGCCAATGTTTTTGGTCTGATATGTAGCGATTGTTCATTTCCCCCAGATTATATGAATTGAAATTGCAAACCAAACCTATCCATAAATTTATTTCACTAGTGTAAACCAATAAGAGCTGTGTAGTCACATTTTGAGCACACTTAAGTGTTCAAATAAAGTTAAACGTCTTTCCTTTAGTCATGAGGTCAGCTAAACCAACATATCAGCCTATGTTGGAAATTTAACGCCGATAGCTGATACGCTAAAAAGTGCGAATAATGGCCAACCGATATATCGTTTATCTCTAGTCAGGACTACCTCAACTGGAAGATTTTACCGATGGTGCATGTTTCGGGTTAATGGGGACAACTACAGGGAGAAGACCCACACGGACACGGGGAGAACATGCAAACTCCACACAGAAAGGCCTGGGCGACCTGGGAGTCAAACCCGGAACATTTTTGCTGTGAGTCGTGAGTGCTAGCTACTCAGCCACTGTAAACAATTACATTTTTTAGTTTACTGCTGGGTTTCGGATGACATCACAACATTCTACTGGCCAATATTATGTAATACAGATGGGGGCAGTTAAAATTAATATTGTTCAAACGCAGAGTTTTGTTGTGATGCAGTGAGTTCTTGGGTCTAGTCGCTAATAGAAATGATCTGGTTCAACGTTTGTGAATTTACCTTTTGGATAGTTCATGTAAAGTGCCCCCCCCCCCGAAA
>KN481539.1:32255-60119 GCA_000787095.1 Periophthalmodon schlosseri
CCGTGCCGGGTCCCAGGTCACCAGCACCTGTCGAGCCGAGACGTCCTTTTGGGGCACCCCGGGGCGGCTGGTGGGCTGGGGGCGGGCTAACGAGGGGACGAGGGAGGCAGAGGAATGAGTTTCATACGTGTAATTAAATAAAAATCATGAGTGGTCTTATTGAAGTGATTTGTACTTGTACTTGAGTCAGATAAACGGTAAATAGTAAAACCTAGGTGTGTAGGACAATTGATATCCACGGGTTTCAGAAGATGATGAAGATGAAAAATCAGGACAGTTGCCATACTGATTAACAATTTAAAACAAAATATTCTAGCTTTGAATGGCTAGGTGTGTAGATCTGGGTTTCAGAATGATGAAACACAAGGACAGTTGCCATAGCGATTAACAATTTAATTGCATCTTTTGAATGGGTTTTGAAAGTCCTGAAAAAGTTGCATACAACAGGAAGCAGCTGAAACATGAATATTTAAATCTAAGAGAAAAGAGTAACTGAAGTACTTGGGTACTTCATTCTTTTTGTAGTTTGGAAATACATTTTAATATTTCTGTCTTCACTGAACACATACAGATAAATAAGTCATAACTTTGGGTAGGTGGTCAAACTTGCATACACACCTCATCAAAATTAGGACTAAACTTGGGACTAAACTCGGACTAGAACAGAACCAAACTAAGTCTCCATCTGGACGGGACTTTTCCCGCCATTTTCAGTGACAATAATGAAAAGCCGTACGCTACTAACGCTTATGTACATATTTGACTTCCTCAACCCACCTATGAAGAATTTTAAATAGAAACAAGGTGAACTCTGGGCAACGGAGGTCGGATAAGAGCGAAGTGAAAAATGAGAACAGCGGGACGCCACGAGATCAAACAGTGAATGCAAATAAAAATGGATGGAGCAAAAAAAAGAAAGAAAGAAACTGAAGAGGGGCGAAGGAGACGCGACAGAAGGCTCACTATAAACGCTTCTGAAAGCAAATCAAGTGTTTTGTATGAGATTATTTACACTGAAAAAAAGACCAGAATGCAAACCTGCACCTTTTGGCTTGCATTTGCATAGAGGCAACGTATCATGGACAGAAAAGTGATCTTGATGAATGGAAAGTAGCTAAAGAAAAATGGAAGTTGCCAAATAAACGATTTTGAACGTGGCTTCGGGGGAGGCAGATGGATTGATTCGTTCGCACAACGGCACCTGAGTGTTACTGATAAACACCCGGGGGGCAAAAAGGCTGCTTAGAAATACATTTGCGTATATCGGATTGTTCTCTAAAATGAACTAAGAGCAGTGGAGACTACAGATGTTTGGTTCAGATCTGCCACCTGTGTGCGCCATCAACTGCATGTAAACAACTATGCATGTGTAGATTGGAATAAAGCACCGCGCAAAAGTCTTAAGCAAGTTTTAAAGAAAGTTTAGGAAGAAAAGTCTATCGATGTACAAACAGAGAACGTTTAAACTATAGGTATTGGGAAGTTCTGTTCTTATCCATCCATCCATCCATGTTCCATCCATGTTCTTAAAGAGGCCATATTGTGCTTGTGTCTGCTATATAGTTATAATCTACGACACCCGTATATCATTTTGTTATAATTTGCACATTTTAAATCACATTTTAAATCGCAATAATCATCTAAAACGACCCAATAAAAGAAACAAGTCCCCTCACTTCCGTGTTAGAAAACTGTGGTGCCCAATGGGAGCCATAAACGTCATTAAAACAGAGAGCCGTGAAGTTGTTGGCCCCTCTTATGGATAACTGCAGCTCACTGTAGCGAGCAGCAGATTTTTTTTATTGGTACCAAAATGACTATACACAAATCCTTTGTGTATCACGGATGAAAAAAATAAAACTGAAGAACAAAGTCAGTATGTCACAGTGGGTTGATCGTCAATATGGCGTCTTGAAAACAAGCGATAGAAGATTGCTCAAACATGCACGAATCACTCCGAAAACAACTTCGAGAGGATAAATAAGAAGGGGAAACAACTATAACATGGTTAAAAGCTCTGAAAAGTCCATTTTGCCGAATAGGTCTGCTTTAAACTTCAAACTTTGTCCTCAAAATGGCGCCTATAAACAGGAAACTGAAACCCATGAATATGTCACAATAGTAAAAAAAAATATATATTGATGGGACTATATCTCAAAGGGATATTGTAATAGTAATCTGAGTCCACACCATCTTGGTAGTACACTTGATATACTACAGCCTGCCTGCGTAACTATCTCTTAAGTAAAACAACAGTTTGTGTACTTAGATTGTAAACACACATATAAGAAAATATACTTATTACACTTACGTACTTATAAATAGATTGGTAGTATTATTTAGCATGTTTTTTTTTTTTTACATATAAATAAAGTAAAACGCACTATATTTTAAGTAAATCAAAACAAATACAAAACTTGGCAAAACCCAAGAGCATGAGAGCTAATGATGTCTACTAATGACCTCATGATTACAGTGTGTTACCTCTCTTCTCAGTAGTGACCACCAGGGCCTCTGCAGACTCCCCCCATCCTTTCCGAGTTTGGGCCGTGATCCTGAACACGTAGACGGACTCGGGTTTGAGGCTCGTGACGGTGTACTGGCGAGCGCTCGGGTTCAGAACGTCCACCGTGGCTCCATTACTGTGGGTGGAGTTCAGGTGGTAGGTGATCTGATAGGCTGAGGGACACACAGGAGGAGGTCATTACAGGGCTGTGTGAATTACACAATATATATTAGTTCATTATTAGTTCAAACATTATTCTTATTTGTATTGTTATTCTTCTTCCTTTTCTACTTGTTTTTTTTTCTTCTCTTCTTTTTCCTCTTTTTCTTCTTCTGCCTCTTCCCTTCTTCTTCTTCTTCTTTGTCTATCTCCTCCGCTTTCTTCCTCCTCTTCTTCTTATTCTTTGTCTATCTCTTTCACTTTTTCTTCCCCCTCTTCCTCTTCTTCTTCATCTATCTCCTCCAATTTTTCTTCCTCTTCTTCTTCTTCTTCTTCTTCATCTATCTCCTCCACCTTTTCTTCCTCCTCTTTCTCTTCTTCATCTGTCTCTTCCTCTTCTTCTTCTTCTGTCTCTTCTTGGTCTATCTCCTCTTCCTCTTTTTCTTCTTCTTCTTCCTCTTCTTCGTCTATCTCCTCCACTTTTTCGTCCTCCTCTTTTTGTTCTTGTTTGTCTATCTCCTCCACTTTTTCTTCCTCCTCCACTTTTTCTTCCTCCTCTTCTTGTTCTTCTTGTTCTTCTTCTTATTATTATCAGAATTGTGTTTTCAGCATTTTAGATTTTAATGATGTAAATGGCTACAGAAATAATACCAAACTACTATTGTAGCCACATCTGCCCTGGAGTAGACTGACAGAAGCGAGGCTGCCAATCTGTGCCATCGGCCCCTCTGTCACTCACGCACCCACCACATTCAGACAGGACAATGTGGGTGAAGTGTCTTGCCTGAGGACACGGCGACACTACACTGGAGCCACTGCCGCGCTACTGTGCCACTTGTTATTCGCCGCGGTCTCCCATCCAAGTACTAACCAGGCCCGACCCTGCTTAGCTTCTGAGATCTGAAATCAGGCTTTCTCAAGGTGCTATGTGACTATAATTGTTAAATATTTAAAAGTTTAAAATAGCTGCAGCGTAATTTACAGTATATCTGCCATATAAAAAACCACAAACGCACCAACCGTGGTTTAAACCAAGACTGACCTCATAATGTCACCCCTAGTCGTAAATCGTCTCAAATTGCACCTATGGGCCAAGGGCTGTATTAAAGCCAATAAGAGACTTTAAGTATTCAAGCATGAGAGGTTTAAGAGCCCGA
Organism: Periophthalmodon schlosseri; assembly: GCA_000787095.1. Lineage (NCBI taxonomy): Eukaryota > Metazoa > Chordata > Actinopteri > Gobiiformes > Gobiidae > Periophthalmodon > Periophthalmodon schlosseri. Next base: position 36,078 of record KN481539.1, read on the forward strand.
CACTTCTTCTAAGAATATAAAACCGTAGTAAAAGACTGTGGAAGCCGCATACCTAGAATAATGCCATTGGGTTGTGACGGGGACTGCCAAATGAGACGTACTGAAGTGGTCCGCACTTCGGGAAACAGGATCCCCACCGGAGGCCCAGGCACTGAGGGAGAGCAGGGACAATGGTTAAGTCATGAGGTTGCAGCAAAGAACTTTTTTGCGTGTTTTGAGGTACGGAGTTCTTGCGAGGGAAGAGTTAGAATTAGCGACGGAAACAAAAATGCAATGTCGAAGAAGGAGTTTTAGCTAATCAAATAATGGGAATCGTGATTACAAGGCGGGTACAGCGGCAGGCAATCAACTGCCAGAGCCTCAGCAGGTTTGTCATTATAGAAGTATTCCATGCATAAACATATATACGCTAAGACAATTGCAAGAACAGATTAAAACCATCTACAAAATGTAAAAAAAAGTATTTCGAGCTGATTTTCAGATCTAATAAAGCATCAAATGTATCGGATTTGATATAGATTTGTGCTGAATCAAACTATGAATGTGTTAAAAATAAACCCTCACCCTTTTTCGGCAGGTCTCAAACTATAATAAAAAATACTTTTACTTTTCAGGTCTGTTCAGGATGTAGCAGAGTAGAACGTACAGATACTGCTCTCAAATGTAGTGAAGTAAAAGTAAAAAGTATCCACTTTAAAAAGTACTTAAAGGTCCTATATTACACAAAATGACTCTTGTGAACTTTAAACCATGTTATAATGTTGTTATCTCATCAAAAACATACCTGGAGTTGTGTTTTGTTTCATTTGCACATGTTTGAGTAATTCTTTATTATTTGTCTACATCTCCAAAGCTCAAAATGCTCTGTTCCACCTTGTGATGTCATGAAGCTTACAAGTTTACAAGCTAACGGCAACCTTTAACCTTTAGTTCAGTCGAGATTGGCAATTGCACGGCTGAAATTATCCAAATGATTCTAGTGAAGGCGTGTGGAGTTTAAAAACACAGTGGAGCACTTCCTGTATTACCACATGACAATTCTAGGAAGGCGTGTGGAGTTTAAAAACACAGTGGAGCACTTCCTGTATTACCACATGACATCACGAGGTGGAAGGTGAAGTCTTTACACAAGGTCCGCGTGTTAAACATGGGTGAACGAAACGAAACACAACTCCAGGTATGTTTTCGATGAGGAAACGCCATTGTAACATAGATCAGAAAATGGCGTAATATGGGCCCTTTAAGGAAAGTACAGATACATAATATTCTCCTACCATCATCCAGTGTCCTCTCTAGTATGGGAGGCGAGCTGGGTCGTCCATCTCCAATGCGGGTAAAAGCTTGGACCTGTATCTCGTAGAGCACGTACTTTCCGAGGCCGCTGAGCTGGACGCTGTGGGTGGCATTTCCTTCCACCGTCCAGAAATGCACGCCGTTATCTGCATCCTTCTCTTTGTACACCACCTGGAAGAGAGCGCACGTACCGGAGTCAACTCCAAAGGAAAACCACAACGGGGACGCATCTCGGAGAATCATTAAAAGTTGCGGATGAAACGCGGTCCGCTTCTGACACAGACCTTATAGCCCAGGATAAGGCCGTTTCTGTCGGGTTCGGGGACTTCAAACCACCGCACCAGGATGCTGCTCGACGTGGTGGCGAAGGCGGAGACGTTGGTCGGGCCGCAGGAGGGGACTGGTAAACAAAGACGAGATATGTTACGATTTCAGATGCCGTGTTTTTGTTTGCTGCGTGGTCTTTAAAGTGAAACGCAAGAACAAGGCAGTAACTTTAAAATGTGTTACTAAAGTAGAAGTCAAAGTAATTCTACAAAACCAATCATATGATGTTAGCTTAAGCCTCAAGGTATAGGTAATAGTAAATGGCACTTGTTTCCTTAAAACTCAGTTATCTTACTACACAAGCCATCCAACTGTGTTACGTAACTGTTATCACTACTGAACAGCTTCGTATGAATTAAAGATCAAGCATTATGAGACATTCTAGGCCGAAATCTGCCTGGAAATATTCTTATTACATCCAACTAACCAGGATATCGTCTTAACCGTTACCATGGAACTGAAACCCGATCCAGCAAAATTTTTCATTTTTGCTTCAATTAACCTTTAGAAAAAGTTAACATTTTGTGGATAGTTAAAGGTCTTGTACCCAACATTTGCCTTGCCCCAGTACAGATATATTATATAAGCAGCTCTTGAAGTCAAAATAAGGCTGCTGCGTGTTGTCTGTATCTAATTTGAAAGCATTTTATTGTCTGATAATCAGGAAATGCACATTTGTATGCTAGTTGTTGTTAGCTTTAGTGTCACTGCAAAACTCCACACTGGTCTCTAAAAGTTGCAAACAGGATGCTCCGAATAAGTAAGGCAACTGAGGAATGACTTTGGACCACTGCAAACTGTTTTTGACACAGTAAAAATCAGGTACAGTGACTTGAAGGGAAAAATACTTGTAGTACTAGTATCACTGGTGGTATTACTACTATTACTTCCACTAATAGTCCATAGCTTGACAATAAACAAGGTGTTAAACTTCTATTTTAGTGCTTACTACTACTACTACTGCTACTACTTAGTACTTCTCTTATTACACCATGAGATCATTAACACAATATCCTCAAGCTCGTTAACAAAGGGTGTCAAGTTCATGAACAGGTTTTTAGAAAGTTGGTCTAATTAATTCAGTGCTACCGTGCAGAAGTTTGCCATAAGTTAGCCACAAAGACGTCACTTCTTAAAGGCGCACCGTGTAACTTTTCTGGAGGAGAGCATACGCCACCTGCTTGTCTTTACCGAGATCGTTTTTCTAGAACGTTCCACCGTAGAGCGTCAAACATATGAATCTCCATGGATACGTTATACCTCTGTCTAGAATGTTCCACAGTATGACAGTAAACGTATCTGTCCCCACGGAGACAAGCAGGGATAGATTTATGGAGAGGCAAGGCCATTCACTGTAAGAATGTGTGTTTTCAGCAAAAAAGTATTAGGTAGGTACGTTCGCTGCCATATTATGAAACATTCTAGGCTAAGCTATAACATCTCCATGGAAACAAGTAAGTGGCGTTCCCATAGACTGTATATATACGGACATAGCTAACCCGCTAGCCGCTGCGTTACAAATAGAAGTGAGCATAGGCGCGTTTCCGACTCTGGCTTCAATTCACTTTCTACTGAAAAACTGTCGCTTCTCTCTCCGTAAATGCTGCTGTCAGACTCGTCATTTTGTTCTTAAAATGTTCGTATTAACCCGCTCTACGTGATCCTGGTGTTTTTAATTCGCTATTGTGTCTGTAACTCAAAATATGATAGACAAATCAGGCGCCTTCTTTCCCCGAGATCGCTCCCGCTAGCGTTAGCAACAGGTTTGATTGACGGCGTTGCTAAGCGCTCGCTCCGAGCTAAACCAGCAGATCTCTCTTCGTAGCTGCTGCTGTCAGGTCCGTTATTTTGGTTTTATATGTATGTTTTTTGTTTGTATTAACCCACTCTACATGATTCTGGTATTTTTATCTCGGATTGCCTCTTTGGTTGCTATGATACTCGAGGTCGGTTCCAAATTGGCCACTATAACCGCTCTAGCCTCGATAAATCTCATTTGACTGGAGCCGAACGCTGTGGGTGACGTCACGCTCACTTAGTCCACTTCTTTACACAGTCTTTGGGCGTAACCTTGGTCATAAAGTTACACAGTGCAGCTTTAAATAACCTATTCATTCCTCATTTTTGATTAGATTTCTATCCACCTACACTTTTCTATTTGTTATACCATATCTACCATCTGCTATAGTACCCGAGTTTGTGTGCATAGTATCTGATGTCCCTGTCTGGTGATGTGCTAAAAAAGACTTGAGAATAGTCCCTTTCTTTGCCCGGGCTTTTTCTGCAACGAATAGGGAAAAAAAAAAAAAACGTCTTGGAATTCAAACTTTCGTATCCATGTGTTCCTAATTTCCTCACTGCTTCCATCCCTTGCTACTCGCGGCGTCTGGCACCGAGGGGGAAAAAAATGGGTTGTTGAAATAGAGTCAGCAAAGCGACGGCGAAGGTCCTCACAGTCATGAATAAAACATATGGGCCAGTCTAAATGATATGAGTAATAATTCAGGCGGATCAAGGTGTTAGGAAGTAATAAGGTGTTTTTATAAAACTTTGTGAATCTGTGAAAGTACTTTTGGCTGTACTTCAGGAGTTAGAGTGTGGGGATTTGTAACACCTCAGTTATAAATGTTTGTTTCAAGGATGGCATTCGCTCAAGTGGGATATACGTAGTTGAGGACAGTGTTTTGAAGTGATTTACAATATTTATACGACTATAGGATGGTTTTGGGTGTAAACTCAAATCTATTTTTGACCTAGAACGAGAAAAAAAATAGTAGTGTATAGAAATGTAGAATTACTTAAGTATTCAGAACGTATATTTACATGGGGCGACAGTAGCTTAGTTGGTAAAGTGTCCATTGATCAGAAAGTTGGCGGTTCTAATCCCGTTTTCGACCTAAAAACATCATTGGTTGAGCGGTCTGTTCCATTGACCAACAGGTTGGCGGTGCGATTCTAGCACCCACAGATGTTTACTGTCGTTGTGTCCTTGGGCAAGACACTGTACGTGAATGGGTGAGTGGTTCCTTGATGTAAAGTCAATAAAAACATTGAATTAATATGCTGAAAAATTACAGTTAGAAGTAATGGTATTAGAAGTATTTTGATTGTATTTTATTGTATTTTGGAACTGTTTTATTTGCTGTGTTTTAGATTTTTGTTTTTATACTTGTGTATTCATAATTTGAAGTAATAAAAATCTTCCCAAAATGTTTGATAGTCTTAAAAAACTTGTACAAAGATTTAATTAAAACAAAAAAAGCTTATTAATAAGGATTCAAGCTTCGTAAGCAATTAATATCTTAATCCGTAACTCAAAGCCCACACCCCTAACTATTTGTTTTGCCCCTCAACAGATAAAAACACACAAGAATTACACCAGGATTGTGACAGAATTGACAGGTAAAGCCGCGACTCACCTGACTCCCTGGTTCTGCCCCTGACCGGCTGGCTCCACGGGCCCGTCCCGATGCCGTTGATGGCCTGAACTCTGACCTCGTACTCGGTCCACTCCTCCAGGTCCTCGATGGTGAACTCTCTCTCCAGACGGTCGGCGATCACATGGGTCAGAGCGCGACCCGACGTCCCCGAGCGCGAGTACTGGATCCTGTACCCCACCAGCTCCGGGTTCCCGTTGTACTCCCATTCGGGCAGAGGCTGTTCGGAAATACGATCAAACGAACCAGTCGATGTTTATTTCAGATTTGGGAAGTCAATAGAAACACACAAAGAAAATAAATACAAAATAACATCAAAAAGGAGGCAGTTTATTATAGATTGAATAAGCAATTTGTCCAGAGTCTCCAAACAGAGAAGTAGACAACACAAGTGTGAATCTTACATTTGAAAAATATAACAACAGGCACATGTTTCTCAACAAATAGATAAACAGAGAGAGAGAGAGAGAGAGACAGAGAGAGAGAGAAAGAGAGACAGAGAGAGAGAAAGAGAGAGAGAGAGAGACAGAGTGAGATAGAAAGAGAGAGAGAGAGAGAGACACAAAGAGAGAGAGAGAGAGAAAGAGACAGAGAGAGAGAAAGATAGAGAGAGAGAGACAGAATGAGATAGAAAGAGAGAGAGAGAGAGAGACACAAAGAGAGAGAGAGAGAGAAAGAGACAGAGAGAGAGAAAGATAGAGAGAGAGAGACAGAATGAGATAGAAAGAGAGAGAGAGAGACACAAAGACAGAGAGAGAGAGAAAGAGACAGAGAGAGAAAGAAAGAGAGAGAGAGCGAGAGACAGAGAGAGAGAGACAGAGACAGAGATAGAGACAGAGAAAGAGAGAGACAAAGAGAGAGAGAAAGAGAGAGACAGATAGAGAGAGAGAAAGAGAGAGATAGAGACAGAGAGAGAGACAGAGAAAGGGAGAGACAGAGACAGAGAGACAGAGAGGAGAGATAGAAAGAGAGAGAGAGAGAGACAGAGAGAGAGATGGAGAAAGAGAAAGCGAGAGACAAAGAGAGAGAGAGAGAGAGAGAGAGAAAGAGGGAGAGAGAGGGAGAGAGAAAGACAGACAGAGCGAGAGCAAAAATACCCCCTCTTTAATATTCCATAGAAGTAAAATACCTCCTCTTTAATACCCCTACAGCTTGTTGATTAGCTGCAGCCATCATGTATCCAAGTAAATGAATTTAAATTGTAAATTGCGAATATTTGAATGTAAAATATGTAGTGACTGAAATACTGTAAACGGCAGATTCACGTGGTGTTACGACGAATGGCATGAGATGAGCTATTTTCGCTCTGACATATGTTACCAATTTCACACTGGGGCTCCCACAGTCATTTGTCATTTGTTGATGTCACAAAAGCAGTTGTCTGTGGAAAATGTGATGTATTAAAATATGTTGGCATAAAATTAAACCAAAATTACTCCAAAATCTGTCCAAACTCTGGCGTTCCCAACCTATCACTCACCCACAATGATGCTATTCTTGCTGTGGGGATTGTATTCAACCTGTAAAACTCCAACTCCAAAAACGGCAATTTGGCCACACATAAATATAGATGACATCACATGAATTATAATTAAACTTGCAGTAATCCATTTTGGTTTATTTATGCCTTGTTAAGCTTCTTGCTAATATGTGTATCTGTCTCGTAGCTTGGTGCAAAAAGACAATTTGGAGCCAGGCTGTTGAAGGTAACGCCCCCTTTCCACTCTCACGGTGTCAATCAAACCTGTTGCTATCACTAGTGGGAGCGACCTCGGGGAAAGAAGGTGCCTGATTTGTCTGTTATTAACGTTCATGTCTTCATTTACGGACACAATAGCGAAATAAAAAATAGCAGGATTGTGTAGAGCGGGTTAATACGAACATTTTAAGACCAAAATGACGAGCCTGACAGCAGCAGTTACGGAGAGAGGGGCGACAGTTTTTCAATAGAAAGTGGATTGGAGCCAGAGTCGATGGAGCCGGAAGCGCGCCCATGCTCACTTCCTTAGCAGGTTAGCTATGTCCGTTTATATTTACACTCCATGGTTTAGTGCTAATGTTTCTACTGTCACAAATGTGGTTGTAATGTGCATTTATACTATGGGGTAACAGTGGCAGGAGGTGGAGTTGTTGTTCTATAACTAGACTAGAGGTTCGGGGGTTCCATTCTGGCTCTGACCAGTCCATATTGACCTTGCGTCCTTGGGCAAGACGCTTCACCCAGAGTTTGCCTGTGTATGAATGCGGCGCGTGAAGTCGTAGACCGGATACCACTTTTATATCAGATAGTCAAAGAGCAGCTATGGCTTCAGTTCAAAGCAGTTACGGAGATGTTATTGCTTTGCCTGGAATGTCCCGCAGTACGGCATTAAACGTATCTATCGTCACAAAAACAAGTGACGCAAACCAGGCCAAGTTACAGGTCAGGTCTATGAAGAGGCAACCCAGTTTACGGTAAGAATACATGAAGATATAAAAGTTTAACGCGATGTCGTTCAGTATTCCAAGCAAAATCTTAACATCTCCGTGGAGACAAGCCACAACCTACACCTGAAAAGTTACAGAGCGCACCTTTAGTTCCCATACATTCGTAAAGATATATTCTCACCATCCAGCGCAGCCACAGACTCGTCTCACTGGCCGTTCTTAGCGTCACGTTCGCGGGAGCCATGTCCGGAGGCGCCGGGAGCGTCTGGATTTTCCTGGAAGGTTGACTCGGAGGACTGCTTCCCACTATATTCACCTGACGCATCCGGAATCTACAACAACACGGGGACGAGCATATGCTGAAAAATACCTCGAAACAATGTGCGGACTGAGAACTGCTTACACGGAGCTTATGGGGTTTGAACTACGATCATAGCATGGGATATGAATACTGCTATGAATGTGTACAGCTTATAACAATAAATCCGACTACAACGATTTCGCGAAATGTACAAGTTGCAGTCTCTTGGCGTCGGTCTAGAGGGAGCCAGCTTTTAGTGCGATGTTAATTGGCTATCTTGAATCTGATTAGGGAAAACAAGCGCCCGGCTACAAGATAAAAAGTCCTTCGCTTGCTGTAAAAATAATCACGTCATTATATGCTTGTGTCGGAATCGCAGGAAGTAGTGAATATAGAGGAGAAATGAAGGCACTCCTGGGATAAACTGATGCAGAAACACACCTAGCTGCAGTGTAAGCAAGTTGTTCATTCAATTTTATATTAGCTGGCAGTTTATTGGAAAAGTAATGAGTAGGCTGAAGCTGAAAAATGCTGTTAGCTCTCTGGAATTATAGTGTGTATAGGGTAATGCTGTTTTAACTGTATATTTTCTCATTCATTAATTCCTTTTGCGTTTTCTAATCAGATTCGGCGAGTGTCTGGAGCCGGTCCTAGCTGCTGTTGGTTTGAATGAAGTGTTTTTTTGATGATGGGCAGTTATTTTAAGAGCAAAAAAACAATCTCAAATTTATTCATTCATTTATCATATTCATTCATTTTGGAGATGCTAGGTTGCAAACAAGTGCATGCTAATTTACGTGTTTGATGGGAATAATACAAGTTACTAATGCTGCTACTACTACTGCTACTATTACTACTACTACAACGAATACTACTACCATATGCACAATTAAAGCTGCCTCTATTTAGTCTCTTATACCACAATTTGTAATTCAGCTACTGTTATAACACTAATGGGGTGCGTTCTAACTAATCTGACTAAAGGGCAGTGGTGGAAGAAATACTCCACTTTGTTACTTAAGTAAAAGTACAGACACCTGAGTAAAAAAATACACAAGTAAAAGTAGAAGCATCATATGAAAAAATCTGCTTAAGTAAAAGTATTAAAATACCCGTTTAAAAATGCACTTAAAGAGTAAAAAGTAACAAAGTAAGTATTTCGCGCAGATTTTGAGATCTAATAAAGCTTCAAATGTATTGCTTTTGATTTAAAAAAATGTGCTGAATTTTGTTCAACTGAAACAATTGAATTGCAAATTTTTTCTAGCTGTTTTTTGTTGTTATATTTTTGTTTGCTCAAATTATGATAAAATAAACCCCTCAGGCTTTTCAGCAGGTCTCAATAATAAAAAATAGTTTTACTTTTCAGTCATAGTAGAAAGTACAGATACCTGCTCTCAAATGCGGTAAAGAAAAAGTAAAAACTATCCACTGTAAAATGTACTTAAGTAAAGTACAGATACCTGCTCTCAAATGCGGTAAAGAAAAAGTAAAAACTATCCACTGTAAAATGTACTTAAGTAAAGTACAGATACCTAAAATTTATACTTAAGTACAGTACTTTACTACTTTTAATTTGTTACGTTACGCCACTGCTAAATTGTGACTAAACCTGAAAATACCTGGACTAAACCAAGATGAAAACTGGGCTCAAACCAGGACAAGTCAGACTTTCTGAGTTGAACCCCACTGACAACCACATAATTACCTATAAAACGTGAAAGGGTTGAGTCCTGGGACCACCAAAGATCGGGCGTCTGGTTCATTTGAAACCTGGTGCACCATGACCCATTCGTCATTCTCTCCTGTCGCCCCCACCTTCAAAAAATATCAAACACAAAATACAACTTTATTTGGTTAAAGCAATATTAAAGTACATATGACACAACAGACTTCTCATTTCACTAAAACACAGGAACCATTTTTAAGATTTTACAAAAAATCCGGTCTAGTTTTTCAAATTTTGTTGTTTATAACTGTACTTGGACACAGGGAGCAGATATGACGTACGTGAAGGTACTGCCATTACTGTTACTTAGCAACCATAATGCTAACGAGGGCAAAAACTTGCAGTTATTGGCTATTCCCTACTTAAGGCACTATTTAGAGCTCACGCCATTTTTAGTGATGTTCAAATGACCAAGGAGTGAAAAAGTATAGCACTCAAAATTTCCTACAATGCACCTTGAAAAGCAGTGGGCATCAGTGATCGCTAGACCGGTCAATATAGACCACAATGCATTGCGAGAGTCGGAAAAACAACAGCAGACAGTGACAGTGAGGTCTTTAATTGGACACAACACGACTGAATGAAGCAGATAGAAGCGCTGGTTTATCACACTGTTGATTGAGGTCTTTATTGGACACAACACGACTGAATGAAGCAGATAGAAGCGCTGGTTTATCACACTGTTGATCCTGATTATGAATAAAACACTCTGCCGCTGTGTAAAGTTGCTAGCGTTAGCCGTTTACTTTAGCTTGAGCTGTTAAAAGAGCGACAATTTCCACATCTCAGAAAAAACTTTTAAAAATGTTTACGTGAGATATTAGTCCATAAACACTTGTGCCAGTCCAATTTGATCAGTTTTAGTTTTTAATCAGAGTTTAGCCTTTAGACTTTTTTTCACCCAGAGGCCAGAGTCACATGACCTGGAAGTAGCGAGCTGTGTGTCCGAATCGCTCCGTGAATGAGGCGCTACAGAGTCCGCTAAAGAGAGCGGGCCCATGTAGTGAGTGAGGGGTTAGGGGCGGAGGGGGAGACGTTCAGGCACAGCCAATATTTGAAACATAACAACATCTTCATTATGTTTAATTAATGTTTAAACTTCCATAGGCATAAATTTATATTTTTCTGTATTTTAGATGGAATTGATGTCATATTTGTATTCACCTTATTCCGGAAGTTGCCGGTGGCGCCGCCATCGTCATTTGGGTTGTATTATTTTGCATGATTCTGCTGATCTTGACGGCAAATAAGTTCTATACAGACTACAGAGCTGTTTTAAAGCCTCACAGAGAATTGGTGCAGTGTCGACTTGTTGTTGCACATAAACATTGAACATTTGACACAAACCAACCTACTTACCATATTTTCCGGAGTATAAGTCGCACTGGAGTATAAGTCGCACCAGCCCAAATGCATAATAGTGAAGAAAAAAACATATTTCACATATAAATCGCATCTGAGTATAAGTCGCACCCCCGGCCAAACTATGAAAAAAAGTGCGACTTATAGCCCGGAAAATACGGTAATATAATATTTTAATGCAGGAACTTTTCCCAAATTCTCCATTGAAAAGAACGGGATTCCCACGTAACCGGAAGTGCCATCACATAGAAAGCGCGGTTTAGTTGCATTTACGGAAAAAGTGGGCGGGGCTGAATAAGGTCATAGCTTAGTTTTAGAACTACTACTAGTACCGTGTTCCTCTGATTTCAGTAAAGTAATATTCAAACCACCACTGAAGAGATTAAACAAGTATATTTTTGTAATACAACTTTTAACCATGCCCAGACTTTAATACTCAAATCACACACTTAAATAACTCTCAGAATCTCGTTTTATTTCACTCTTTTATGCCCACTCGAGAATTCAAAATAGATTATCTCCTGTTTACATTAGCATGAGCTGTTAAAAGAGCGATAATTTCCAGATCTCAGAAAAAACGTTTAAAAATATGGGCCAGTTTGACAAAAATGTGTTTGGTTATTACTAGTCCATAAATACTTGTGCCAGTCCAATCAGATCAGTATTTATGACAGAAATCAACTACTACTACTACCACTACTTCCTGTATTTTTCTACCTTTATTTTAAACTTTTATTCTACAAACTGCCACTTGACTGATGTAAAACTAGTACATATTTATCACAGATACTAAATAAAACCCGTATCATAAACCAAACCTGCCATTTCCACTTTAACCAAAAACTTCAGGGAGGCAGAGTTCAAACTGCAGTGTAACTTTGCATGAGAAAAACAACAAATCCAGTACCTGAGCCTCCACCTGCCAGCGTGAGATGGAGGTTTTGCCGTCGTAGCCCGGTTTGAACTGCAGGGTGACGGAGCGAGGGCCCGTGTTGGAGACGGCGATGTTTGTGGGCGGCCCGGGCAGCTCTGGAGTCACACAAGGGACAGACACAAAAGTTACACTCTGCTACGGAAGTGTGGAAGTGTAGAGTGAGGATGCTGCTAGAGGGGGAATGCGTTTACAACAGCGCTCCCTGGTGGTGGTACAGATAATGCACATATGAGAACAGTGTTTTAAGGGTGGAAAGAGACAGAATAATTTTAGAATATTTTGTACAGGATACTAAGTTACAAAAAGTAATTAAAATGTTTTCTATAAATAAGTAAGAGTGAGATCATGGCAAAGCAAATATATGTTTTTACAACTACTACTGCTACTCACGTTTGAGCAGTGGTGGAATGTAACAAAGTACAAGTAGTAAAGAACTGTACTTAAGTAGAATTTTTAGGTATCTAACACATTTTACAGTGAATACTTTTTATTTTTCCTTCACTACATTTGAGAGCATGTATCTGTACTTTCTACTCCACTACATTTTTGAAGAGGACTGAAAAGTAAAAAGTACTTTTCATATGATTTGAGTGGTTATTTTTATCATGTTTGTGGTAACATCCTGACTTTTTACTATTTTACCTAAGTAGATTTTTTTTCCTGTGATACTTTTACTTTTACTTGAGCAACATTTTACCTCTGTATCTGTACTTTTAATGTAATGATAGTATGGTAGTGGTAGTTAGGTATTAGAAGTAGTAGTAGCAATGAGTATAATGGTAGTAGTACTAGTATCTAAACTGGTTTATTTGAACCAGTCCACACTCAAATGTTCACTTTTATGTAGTAAATTGGGAACACACGATGTTGAGCAGTAAAAGGTACAAAAAAAGTACAAAAACCTCCCTCTAATACTATTTCTACTACTTATACTTACACAGTGTTGGGAAGAATACTGTAGTAATGTAGTAATATTAATACTTGCTAATGCCGTGCAATTTGAAGCTAAAATTGTGTAATCAAAAACTGCATTGTTGTGTAATATTGTATTGTGTACAAGTCTCTCCATGGCCTAGTACCAAAGTACTTCTCCCACATGTTAGCGCCATATGAACCATCTCACACTCTGAGGACTTCTGCTTTAGTCCTGATGTAGTCCTGGTTTAGTTCTGGTTTAGTTCTGGTTTAGGGACCGGCCTCCTGCTGGTGCCCAGAGTCAGGACTAAACCAGGATTACACTTTGAATATCTTTGTGTACCGACTGTGCTACACAAACTTGCCTTGCCTTGTTTCTACTTTATTCCTCTGATTTCAGAAAAAGTTAAACAAATATATTTTTGTAATACAACTTTTAACTATGCCCAGACTTTAATACTCAAACCACAAACTAAAATAACTCTCACAATCTCGTTTTATTTCACTCTTTTGTGCTGCTCACTCGAGAATTCAAAACTAGATTATCTCCCAAAGTAAAAGACGCTTACACATTCTAGCCCGGTAGAGACAAAGCACTGAATACCAATTACTCCGCCGTTATCCGAAGATCCCTTTCAATCTGATATTCCCTGTTTACACTGGAAAAACAATGAACGGGATTACGCTCTAAAAAAAAACCCTGGGGACACACAAACTAGGAAATTGCATCTTCCAACTCCAAACCAATCCTCAAGATCGCGCGAATATTTCTACGCATCCCGACTCGCGAGTGTGTCCCAAATCCGCAATCAGTCATTTTTATCCCTCCTTAAGGTAAATAGTAACTTAAAATTACATATTGCGAGCGTACCCTGATATAGCTAAAATAAATCCTTTCGTGTCAGTTTGAGGCTTCCGTATGTAGTCCAATTTACTTTAATGACTCCCATGGGGGCTATCGCGTTTTCCACACCGCTGCTTAACTGCGCGGGTATCAAAACATAACAAAACGCAGATTGTACATAATGTAGTTAAACATCTAGCTCCCAATCATTAGCGTGACTGATAGCGTAGGTGGCTTTTAGCTAAATTGTTTGGGTACAGTGGCAGGCCCAAGCACAATAGCTGTAATTAGTCTGGCGATGTAGCGGCCCTATCATTTTGCAGGTTTCACAGATGTAAACAGGACGCGAGCGTAGTAATTAATGTGGAAATGCTGCTTCCATTGTACAGTGCTGCAAAAAGAGACGGTTAAGCGTTTGTTTTGACTGGTCATGTGGGTTTAAACAACAATTTACATGTTATCATCCGAGGTGAAGCAGAAATCAGACGCAGAACTGTTAAAGCGGACGTACCGTGCCCGTGTCTGCTCTATAGTTATAATCTATGGCACCCGTGGATCGTTATGTTATAATTTGGACTTTTAAATCGCAACATTCATCTAAAACGACTTAATTAAAGAAACAAGTTCGGTTGACTTTGGTGTTAGAAAACTTCGGTGTCCAACGGGAGCTGACGTCGCCGTAAACGTGATGACAGCAAAGAGCCGTGGAGCTGTCGGCCCCTCCTATGGATAGCTGCAGATCACGCTAGCGAGTCGCGGATTTTTTTTCATTTGTACCAAAATGACTACACAGCGCTGCCGAATCCTGTGTGTATCACCGATTAAATAAAATCGGAGAGCGAAGTAAGCACAGAGCAGTGTCGGTGGCGGTGGAAGCGGGGGGTTGATCGGTAAAATGGCGCCTTGAAAATAAGTGATTAAAGATTGCTCAGACGTGCACGAATCTCTCCAAGTACAACTTTGGGTGAGTACATTTGTGAGGGGAAAGAACTATAATATGGTTAAAAGCTCTGAAAAGTCGATTTTGCAAAATAGGTCTGCTTTAATTGTCATTTTGTTTGTTTGAACGTGCACTTTGTAACTTCTCGAGTGGGAGTCCGCCACCTTCTTGTCTCCATGGAGATGTTACTGCTTTGACATGAATCTTCCACAGTATTGCATTAAAAGGCTGTACCAGATTTTTTTTTTTTTCATGTAATACAGTTAAACATGTCTTGTCCCCATAGACATGTACATATACATGGACATAGCTAACCTGCTAGCCGCCACGTTACAAACAGAAAGTGAGTCTTAAAATGTTCTTATGAACATGATCCTGGTATTTTTATTTCACTATTGTGTTCGTAAATCAAGATATAAGCGTTAATAACAGACAAATCGGGCACCTTTTTCTCCCAGGGTCGCTCCCGCTAACCTTAGCAACAGGTTTGATTGATTGTTGCTATGCGCCCCCTCCCTGCTAAACCAGCGGTGCGGGCGGGAAGGGGCGTTACCTTCAACAGCTTGGCTCCAGATTGACTCTTTGGTTGCTATGATACTCGAGGTTGGAATTCCAAACATGAAACTCGGCTCCAAATTTGCCGCTATAACCGCTCTAGCCTTGTGAGTGACGTCACACTCACTTAATCCACTTCTTTATACAGTCTATGCTTGCCCCAGTATACAGATATATTGTAATATTATAAAGCAGACAGTTTAGACAGGAAGTGCGCTGTTAGCATGCTAGTTGTTGTTAGCTTGAAAGAGACGGCAAAACTACATTCTGGTCTCTGGGAGTTGTGAAGAGTTCAGTTTTTCACGTTTTAAGATGGTAAAAATCAGGTACAGCATCTTTAAAGTTATCTTGTCAATAAACCGTAGTCGAATAAACGCGAGACGGATACGTTTAATACTATAATGCGGAACATTTCGGGCAAAGCAATAGCATCGCCATGGAAACAAGCAAGCGGCAGGACCCTCCGCCGGAAAAGATAGTGGTGAATATGCGTAGTTCTCTGCTAATAAAAAAAGTAAAGTTCTTTTTGTGTTTGCACCCTGGTTAGCCAAGGTTACGACGGGCCGTTTTTACAAGCACCCCGCAAAAGTTCAACAAAACCCAATAAATCTACAGCTAAAGAAAGTCTGAGAAAAGGTTGCCGCACTTTCGCACAAGGAAAGAATAAAAAGTAGCAATATTTGTGCTCAGAAAGGCCTTAGGTCCGACTTTCTCAGTTCATGTTGTGGATTTATAGACAATAAAGGTGGGTTTATATGTATAGGTTGTAAGGCTATGGGAAAGAAGACAAGATGGCTGACACATAAAGTCCAAAAAACTGTCTGGTTCTTCAAGGTGCACAGAAGAAAAGTTAGAGCAGACACGAGGAATAAAATATCTCTAGAGAATAAGAAGAGACTAGGAAATGTCATCGTGAGCTGGCAGGATCAGATCCAGAGGCAAGAAACAGTAGTCCACTAAAACTCAAGCCAGACTCGCACTGTGTAGAAGTGAAATATTAGCTGTAGCCACGGGTTTCTGATGAAGGTGATGGGAAATTGTGCTGTTTCCATGGCGATTAACAATTAAAAGCGAAATATTCTATCTTTTGAACGATGACTAGTCCTCGAAATGGCGCCAACAAACCACCATGAGAGCTCACCATTCTTAAAGTGCATTATGTAACTTTTCTGGTGGAGGATCCGCGACCCGCTTGTCTCCACGGAGATGTTATTGCTTTGCCGGGAATCTTCCACAGTATGAGATTAAATTTATCAATCGCCATAGACACAAATAGGCGATACTACCAGGCCAAGTTACTTTTCACATCCTTACAGAGGTGAGTCTTCACTTTCGTTTCTTCGTGATACCAAGATAGATACGTCACACTGTGGAACATTCCAGGTAATAACATCTGCATGGAGACAAAAGCTGGTGCCAGATCTTCCATCAGCAAAAGTTCTATTTAGTAGTAGTAGTATCTTTAGTAGTATAACCATGAAGTACTTAATAGTTCTGCTGCTAGTACTACTACTACTACTACTACTGTATCACTGTGTGTACTATAAAAAGTTCTTGTTCTTTTATCATGCAGTTACCATAGCCATGAAGTACTTAATAGGTTTCCTGCTGCTACTACTACTACTACTACTACTGTATCACTGTGTGTGCTATAAAATGTTTTCCCATGCAGTTACCATACCCATGATGAAGTACTTAATAGGTTTCCTGCTACTACTACTACTACTACTAATACTACTATTACTACTACTACTACTACTACCACTGCTACTACTGTATCACTGTGTGTACTATAAAATATTCTTGTTCTTTTACCATGCAGTTACCATAGCTATGAAGTACTTAATAGGTTTCCTGCTACTACTACTACTACTACTACTACAACAACTACTACTACTACAACTACTACTACTACTACTACTAGTACGACTACTGTATCACGGTGTGTAATATAAAATGTTTTCCCATGCAGTTACCAAACCCATGATAAAGTACTTAATAGGTTTCCTGCTGCTACTACTACTACTACTACCACAACAACTACTACTACTACTATTACTACTACTACTACTACTACTACTACTACTACTACTGCTACCGTATCACTGTTTGTACTATAAAATGTTCTTGTTCTTTTACCATGCAGTTACCATAGCGATGAAGTACTTAATAGGTTTCCTGCTGCTCCTACTACTACAACTACTATTACAACTACTACAACTACTACAACTACTACTACTACTGTATCACTACTATCACTACTGTGTGTACTATAAAATGTTTTACCATGCCGTTACCATACCCATAATGAAGTACTTAATAGGTTTCCTGCTATTAATACTATTACTACTACTACTACCACCACTAAAACTAAAGCCGTTACTGATATCACTACTACTACTACTACTACTACTACTACTACTACCACTACTACTACTACTACCATTGCTACTACTACTATATCACTGTGTCCTATAAAATGTTCTTGTTCTTTTACCATGCAGTTACCATAGCCATGAAGTACTTAATAGGTCCCTTGCTACTACTAGTACTACTACTACTACCACCACGACCACTAAAGCCATTACTGATATCACTACTACTACTACTACTACTACTACTACTACTTTGGCCACACAAATACACACATCTTTTTAAGTAATAGAGAAACATAAAATAAACATGAATCCGTTATTTGGCCTGGGGTGTGATGCGAGGACGTGTATCGGTCTCCGTTGGTACAAATCCCTCGTATCTGTAGCCGTGTAGTGGTGAGTAGCCGGTGGCGTTACTGACCGGGGGGGACCCCAGAGGAGATGGTGGAGGACGACAGCTGACCCTGCCCTTTGGACGTCATCCCGGCCACTTCTATGGTGTAGGTGGTGAGCGCGGTCAGCCCCGTTACGCGGTACTCCAGGGTCACGTTGGGCATGTAGTGGGTCACTCTGGTATTGGTGCGGTTGAACTCCTCCCACGAAATACGGTAGCCTGGATGAGACAAAAAGAGAAAGATTCAGTGATATCAGTGGGTATTTAACTGAAGGGTTATTAAAATACAGCTTGGATGCTATTACTAAAGCAACTACTACTACTACCGCTTAAAATGTTTGTACTAAAAGAGCTACTAAAGGACTGCTGTAACAAACTACAACTACGACTACTACTACTACTACTTCTACTTCTACTGCTTCTACTGCTGCTACTACTACTACGGCTACTTAAAATGTTTGGACTAAAAGAACTACTAAAGAACTACTGTAACAAACTACAACTACTGCTAACACGGCTACTGCTGCTACTACTACTACTACTACTACTACTACTACTACTGCAAAAACTTAATGTGGAATGTAGTTGTATTACTGTGTGTACTATAAGGGGGCAATTTCTACCCTGTTCACTATTGCTGCTACTACCAATAGTACTACTACTACTACTACTACTACAACTGCTGCTACTACTACTACTGCAAAAACTTCATGTGGAATGTAGTTGTATTACTGCGTGTACTATAAGGGGGCAATTTCTACCCTGTTTGATTATTTTAATCATCAGTCATTTTGCTACTACTACTACTGCTACCACTGCTACAACTACTACTACTACTACAAAACTATCACGTATATCACATTTTAAGAATATTCCTTATTTAAATGTTTGTACTAAGAGAGCTACTAAAGGACTACTGTAACAAGTACTTTGGAATGTAGTAGTATCTGTGTGTACGAATATGTTGTGATCATTAGTCATTTTCCAACTACTACTAATACTGCTACTGCTACTGCTACTGCTAATGATAATACTACTACTACTGAGACAAATATTTACGTATCTTACAACATATCCATATTTTAAACATGAATAATTATGTTACTACTACTACTACTATTACGACTACTAATACTACTACTACCACTACTACTACTAATACTACTACTACTACTACTACTGCTGCTACTACAAAAAATTAATGTGGAATGTAGTTGCTAAAATGTTCTTGTTTCTACACTTTGACCATAGCCATGAAGTACTTAGTTTTTCTACTACTACTACTACTACTACTACTAAAGCCGTTACTGATGTTGCTACTACTATTAAAATTTTGCCGATACAAATCCGTAGTACATTTTTACTCATTCACTGCACATCCAAAAATAAACAGTTTTTTGCCTTCAATATTTACCTCTATCACATCTGTTAAAAAACGAGTTGACAGAAACCATTCTCTAAGGTAAATTGGACAGCAGTGTTACCACGACTCCGGCACAGACACAGAAATATTACATTAACTGAATCATTTTGCTGCTACTACTACTTCTACTACTACTATTACTACAAAACTTCATGTGGAATGTAGTTGTATTACTGTGTGTACTATGTGGTCTATTTCTACCCTGTTTACCATACAGCATATCCATATTTTAATCATGAATCATTTTGCTACTGCTACTACTACTACTACTGCTACTGCTACTACTAATACTACTACTTCAAATGTCTGCACTACGAGAGCTACTAAAGGACTACTGTAACAAGTACTTTGGAATGTAGTAGTATCTGTGTGTACCAATAGATTTTGATCATTAGTCATTTTCCAACTACTACTAATACTGCTACTGCTACTGCTACTGCTACTGCTAATGATAATACTACTACTACTGAGACAAATATTTACGTATCTTACAACATATCCATATTTTAAACATGAATAATTATGTTACTACTACTACTACTATTACGACTACTAATACTACTACTACCACTACTACTACTAATACTACTACTACTACTACTACTGCTGCTACTACAAAAAATTAATGTGGAATGTAGTTGCTAAAATGTTCTTGTTTCTACACTTTGACCATAGCCATGAAGTACTTAGTTTTTCTACTACTACTACTACTACTACTACTAAAGCCGTTACTGATGTTGCTACTACTATTAAAATTTTGCCGATACAAATCCGTAGTACATTTTTACTCATTCACTGCACATCCAAAAATAAACAGTTTTTTGCCTTCAATATTTACCTCTATCACATCTGTTAAAAAACGAGTTGACAGAAACCATTCTCTAAGGTAAATTGGACAGCAGTGTTACCACGACTCCGGCACAGACACAGAAATATTACATTAACTGAATCATTTTGCTGCTACTACTACTTCTACTACTACTATTACTACAAAACTTCATGTGGAATGTAGTTGTATTACTGTGTGTACTATGTGGTCTATTTCTACCCTGTTTACCATACAGCATATCCATATTTTAATCATGAATCATTTTGCTACTGCTACTACTACTACTACTGCTACTGCTACTACTAATACTACTACTTCAAATGTCTGCACTACGAGAGCTACTAAAGGACTACTGTAACAAGTACTTTGGAATGTAGTAGTATCTGTGTGTACCAATAGATTTTGATCATTAGTCATTTTCCAACTACTACTAATAACAGCTACTGTTACTGATAATACTACTACTGATACAAATACTTCTTTGTGTGGAATGTAGTTGTATCACTGAGTGTACTACTACGCTGTAACTACTACTAATTCTACTATTACGACTACTACTAGTACAAGAACAACACCAACAACTACTAGTTCTACGACTAATTCTACTACTAATTCGAATACTACTACTACTACTACTACTACCACTTCTACTACTACTACTACAACATCAACAACAGCAAGGACAACAATTACTACTACTACTACTACTACTAATTCTAGTACTACTACAAAAACTTCAAGTGGAATGTAGCTGTACCACTGTGTGTACTATAAAATGTTCTTGTTGTTTTGCTGCTACTACTACTACTACTACTACTACTACTACTACTACTACTACTACTACAAAACTTCATGTGGAACGTAGCTGCATCACTGTGTGTACTCTAAAATGTTGTTTCTACACTTTTACCATACAATTACCATAGCCATGAAGTACTTCATAGATCTGCTGCTAGTACTACTGCTAGTACTACTCCTACTGCTACTGCTACTACTACTACTATTATTACTACTACTACTACAAAAACTTCAAGTGGAATGTAGCTGTATCACTGTGTGTACTATAAAATGTTCTTGTTTCTACACTTTAACCATACAATTACCGTAACTATGAAGTACTTAATAGTTCTGTTGCTAGTATTACTACTACTACTACTACTACTACTACTACTACTACTACTACTACTACTACAAAACTTCATGTGAAATGTAGTTGCATCACTGTGTGTACTGTTGTTTCTACACTTTTACCATACAATTACCATAGCCATGAAGTACTTCATAGTTCTGCTGCTAGTACTACTGCTAGTACTACTACTACTGCAACTGCTACTGCTACTACTACTATTATTATTACTACTACTACTACTACTACGAAAACTTCAAGTGGAATGTAGCTGTATCACTGTGTGTACTATTAAATTAATTAATTAAACTACACTTTAACCATACAATTACCGTCACCATGAAGTACTTAATAGTTCTGTTGCTAGTATTACTACTACTACTACTACTACTACTACTACTAAAGCCGTTACTGACCACACAAAATCCGTAGTACATTTTTACTTATTCATGGCACATCCACGTCACAAACGGCTTTTTGCCTTCAGTATTTACCTCTATCACATCTGTTACAAAACGAGTTGACAGAAACCATTCTCTAAGGTAAATTGGACAGCAGTGTTACCGCGATGCCGACTCTGGGCTGGCACAGAAACACAAATATTACATTAACTTCATCAAAAATTGAATATAGCAAATGAAATCAGTCTACGATTACACCCGCCTACTCCAGTCACACGCAAGCGCTCGCCCTCTCAGAGTTAATGTCGTTTGCTTCTTGGCCGGCGGCTCTTTTTCGTGTGATTACATAAGGCATTAGGCAAAATTCTCTGCCAAATCGATAATTTCGCGTGGCGTCGGCGGCGTCGGTCTCTGGGGAGCGTGCGGCGCTTTCATATGTTTCCGTGACAACAATCTTAACCCCTCTAAACACGCCGATATCGGTGTCAACAACGGATGGGAGCGTCTCTTCTCAGCCACGTTTTGCCTGTCACAAAGGGTATTATGACTCCGTACCAAAGCCGGGATGTTTTGGTAAGGTCAAGTGGGAAGGGCATCTGGCGCAAAAACCTTCTGTGACCATGAATTTAGCAACGTTTAAGGTCCTATATTACACAAAACTGACTCTCGTGAGCTTTAAACCATGTTATAATGTTGTTACCTCCACAAAAACACACCTGGAGTTGCGTTTTGTTCCTGCATTATTAGTCTGTCCACATCTCCAAAGCTCAAAACGCTCTGTTCCACCTTGTGACGTCATGAAGAGGTAGTTTAAGTTTTTCTTTTACCTTTAGCTCAGTAGAGATCGGCGATTCCAAAGCTGAAATCATCCAAATGATTCTAGTGAAGGTGTGTGGAGTTTCAAAACACAGTGGAGCACTTCCTGTATCACCACATGACATCACAAGGTGGAACAGAGTGTTTTCGGTGTGAGAGAAGAACTCTAAAGCTTGAAGCCTAAATGTGCAGGGTTTGTGTGAATGAAACAAAACACAACGCCAGGTCTGTTTGCGATGAGGAAACAACATTAGAACACAGATCAGAAAATAGCGTAATATGGCACATTTAAAGAGCATAAAAACGGCGTTACTTTGTGACTCTGCAGACTTGGTAGTGGTGAGATAGTCCTGTAGCCATAGCTGCCCTGGGGCTGACCGTCATGGAAACCGATCTTTGACTCGCAACAGGGGTGGACAATATATATACATAGATAATAGAATGTCCTCTGCAAACAAAATACCATGTTTACATAGAAAAAATCTTGTCGTACCTGTAGTTCTACCTCTCCAAACATCTTCTGAAATGCACTGGGAGCCGGAGAGAGATATTTCAGTCTCCACTAATGCTTCTGGAGTTGTTTACAATGTGCTCGCTGAACATAATCCAACTTTTTGAACAGAAATCCCAAATTTCATCTCGATCGCGACAGCTCCGGTCGACAGAACATTACGCCGTTTTCTGATCTCTGTTATAGTGTTGTGTCCTCGTCAAAAACGCACCTGGAGTTGTGTTTCGTTTCATTCGCGCACGTTTAACTCACAAACCCTGCGTATCTAGTTCTTCTCTCAAACGGAAAACACCCTCATCCACCTTGTGATGTCATGTGGTAATACGGGAAGTGCTCCACCGTGTTTTTAAAATCCAAACACCTTCACTAGAATCATTTGGATAATTTCAGCCCTGGGATTTCCAGTCTCTACTAAACAAAAGATTAAAGGCAGCTGTTAACTTGAAAACTACCTCGTCGTGACATCACAAGGTGGAACTTTTGAGATGTAGACAAAAAGATTACTCAAACACATGTGAATGAAACAAAACACAACTCCAGATGTGTTTTTGAGGAAGCAACAACATTATAACACGGCTTAAAGATCACAAGAGTCAATTTTGCGTAATATAGGACCTTTAACGAAGGGCAGGTAGGGCATCTGGTGTAGATGTAAATGAAAAAACACAAGCAGGCAGTTTAACAAACGTGTCTGTCCATCAGCTAAATGGGAACAGAGGATTAAACAAAAGCAACAGCAACAGTAAAAGTAGCAATTTCTATTCTCACTCTCGATATTCCGCTGCGTAAAAACGGCTAAGATGGATCCGTAACACGTGCGTCTGTCCTCGTGTTCACTCCACTATGGACACGACCATCCCTCAGCAGTGCTCCGCAAGAAACCATTTTGTTGTCTTTCAGCCAAATATGTGTTGTGTTTGTTTCATCTGCACAGTGTGATGGCATTTCTCTTAGTGACGTTCTTCTACAGGGTCCAGAGTTTGCACTTTGACCATATCCACTTGACTGTTTATTTCCCCTGACAACCCGAGCTTTTAAGGCCTTAACAAGATGAGACCTGCCTTCAAACCGTGTGTTTTACTCCCCGTCCTCTCTATATCACC
>JACM01069987.1:0-18695 GCA_000787095.1 Periophthalmodon schlosseri
CACTTTTATTTTGGATTATTAAAAACAAATAAAATTGCTTCCAATATGCATTTCCTGAACATAAACAATACCGAATTTGAATAATTGTCATTTAACACGAAAAGTCTGAATTGTGCTCCAAACCATACCTGGCCATCCAGAACTACACGCTTTAACAAAACTTTACAAAGACGAGTGGGTCTGGAAGCGTATCCTGTCCTTCCAATTTCGGATAGGTGTGACTGACAGGCCAATTAACCAATCAGCACGCTCACTTTGGGTAAAAACAAACATGGTGGTTTATGTTTATGTTGTTGCAGAACAATTGAAAAAACAAACTCTTATTTATCTCAGATAAAAGAAGTCATATATTTTGTTCTAAATGATACAAGAATTTTCGAGAGGAGATGTCTTCTGCATTTGAGAAACGTGATACAAATTAGCAGCTGTGGTTGGACTGTTCCAATTTACGACGGTGGTTTGTCGCGCTCTGTGGTCCGATACCAGACCCTACTCGTATATCAAATAATTGGCCTGCATAGATTGGATATAATTTGTGTTGACAAAGATTTTTTTAAATGAAAATAACTGATAGCTTTTCTTTTCCCCCTTTCTTTTAAATTACCGTTTTTAATGTAACTGTCTTACATATGTTTTGTATTTTCACTCTTGTTCCCGTAGGTGGCAGTGTTAATACATAAAGCAACTTAGACATGAGGACCAGGCAGTGAGTAGCCACATCAGAAGCTTCTTAAAAATGAAAACAATGGCGGACTGCAGGGCGAGGATGAGTAAGGCTAGAGCACAAAGAGTGATTGATGAACCAAGCTCTTAAGTGCATCAGCAGTTGACGCAGAGTTTATTTTGGGCTGTTATTGATTGTGAAGTGGAGATCATGTGACTGGAGGAGAGCAGCAGAGGATATGGAGTGATCAGGGTGTGTCTACATGAAGTTTACTACTAATACCCTAGCGTGCTGCCCTACTGTGGACAAGCTACAAAAATTAAAAAAAAAATCTAAATATAAGTTCAGTTGTTTTGGGTATGGAGACTACATCTACATCACTTATGAACTAATCCATCATCTATGCAGTTTTATTAACACTTTCACAATAGCCTTCTCTCCTCTCTCTCAATATCTCTTCTTGTCTTTCATTATTCCCCTGTCCCCCTTTCTTCTTTCTCTCCTCTTTTCATTTGAACATTACAGCACATCTGTCCCAAACAGAATCCTTACAGTCGTATTGTCCTTGTCTTTTCGTGAGTGTGGAATTCTTGGTTGGAGCTGTGGAGGCGGGGGCTTGTGTGACTGTGTGACCCACTTTTTGGAATCATAACGTCATCTCAGGCTTTTCTGCAGCTGCTATTTCTCTACAAACAAATGTGGTGATTGAGGCTTGATTTTATATTCAGTGATTTTACATTAAGGAATCATTCCACTTTCACATCCACATGCACTCTTACGTTACAATACATCTGTGAGTGGTAGGGAAGGAAGACGGCAGTTTTTATTGTAACAGGGATGAAACTGTGAAAGCAATGTTTTCAAATTCGTTCTCAGTTCACAATGCAATTATAAAACATGGGAGCATTAACATGTGCGAGATTATTGCAATATGAGCTGCTTAACTCAGTGGTTCTCAACTGTGGTGCATGTACCACTGGAAGCACGTTGCCTTCTTCCGGTGGTACAAGACACCTCTTCAGTTCTAGTGTTTCCATAGAAAGACAGGACGTTATTAAAAAAATAATTGCATCCTACACAATTTGATTTGATTGCGATTTGATACCGGCCTATAATCAAACGTTACAATTAAATGTCCAGTAGACAGTGCAGAGGGGGGCTAAATCAAGCTCTGATCATCTTTCCTTGCCTGCACATTGGGACCATGTTAACAGGGTGGGCTGTCTTTGAGCAGAACTGGGTCACACTTCCTCCCCATGATTCATCAGAACAACATGTCAAACTCCACTCGAAACTAAAGAGCATTATTTGAATGTAATGCAAGCGTCTTGCTGTGCGCCCTTAGTCTTTTGAATCAGCTGTGGTGTCTTAGTTGGCAAAGATTTGTGTGAGTTGACTAATTACTTTATTATAGTTTAAGAATGTATATGGAACAACAGCAGAAAGGAGGAGTGGAGTGGAGTTAGCTGAAGCTTTGGGAGTGAATTGAATTGGCCTTTGTACGTATAAATACACTGCTACCTTTCTGTATAAATAATTGTTGCATAGTTATGAGATCTTTTGACGCGCTCCCTCCCGAATGGATCAGCAAGGCATGTCTTTAGTCAACTAAGAGTTTTTCAGATCATTTTCTGATTGTTTCTTTATGCTTCCTCCTCCATAATGTACCTTCCGTCTAGCAAAGCCTATCCTTGGTGCGGCGACCCAGTGCCCCCTCTGCTCTCTGACTATGAGTGCAGGATTATTGCCCAGATGGAGCCAAGGATTGACCCGTTTTTAGAGTTAGGGTTAGGCATGGTTGTTTTTAAAAAATCAGAAAGAATGCAATTATTTACGTTACATAATTTCATCTGCAAACAACGAATAATCAGATCATGTATAAAACTCATAACCCTGTAGTTTAGACCCCCACAAATATGTTCTGATATGTGTTTCTTTGTTTAGCTGTTCATATTTCAGTGTTTTCCCAAAAGTTAATGCCCCTGAAGTGTTTAAAATGTTCACTCTGAACTGAATCAAGATAAAGCATAAGCTGCAAAATTCATCGCAATGTTAGTCTGAAATTAATTAATCAATCAATTATATTACAGGTACTTTTCCTAAAATCATTTTTCAAGATCAAGTCTGAAGCCATGTTTTACCTTCTATATTTGACGCTTGTTCCTTCTGACCATTCTAACTTACACCAACTTACACCTTCTTATCCGATTGACTCCTGTCTGTGTGTGAGTCTGCAGTCTTGTTCTTTCTCTCCTCTCACGTGAATACTCCCAAAAACGCCTGCCCCTAATCTACACCAAATCTGTCCCAGAATGAGATTAACAATAATCTGCAGATCTTCAAACAAAACAATGCATTCATGATCACACAAAGGATGTTTACAGGAGTTGTGCTATTTTCCTGATTCTGAGTCACAGCAACACAGTGCAAGTATTACATTACACCATTATAGGCACTATTATAGGCAGTTGTGAAAATGTGATTGAAAAGGCTAAAGGTTAACTGCCTTGGGCCCATAATCTTGTGATTTAACAAAACAACGCCTGCTCTGTGGAAGTGTAGACAGTGTACTTTTACAACACAAAGCTGCTTATTATCCCACAGACCCACAAACGTACTGTTGATGGTTCAATCCCTGCTACTGGCAAAGTGCGTATCATTGTGTCCTTGAGCACTTAATCTGAACCACCCAGCATTTACCCTTCACCCTGGTAGTGCCTCTTTCCCATCAGTCTTATACGTAACTTATTAGTCACCCTGAATTTGTTCTTGTTCAACCAACCCCTGTCAGCTTGCCCCAGTACCCCCCTCCCCTCTATCTCATACCCGTGCCACACGCCTGTGCTCTCTCCCCACCTACCCCTGTCAGTGCCACTGGTCTGTGCCCTCCCTACCAGCCTTTACTCTTGAGTCTCAGTATTACCCTCATAGAGTGTGCGCCCTCCCTTCCTTCACCCCGCAGGTCCTGGGGCGTCTGCAGTGTACAGATAAGACCCCTACTGTATGCACCGTGAGGAGGTTCAGTTGCTCTGTCCCGGGGTCTAAGGAATATCGTGTGTGTTCTGTCGTTTTGCTGTGTTTTATATGGACATTTTGAAGTGTGAAATAAAGCTTGTTTGATTGATTGAGGGATTTTGATTAGCCTACTGTTGACCCACTCCACGTGGATGAAGGGAAACAATAAAAGTCATGGTGCAGTCACCCTGTTGTGACCTAATTTTAGCATTACACAGTCTGCATTGATAGATAAGTGTGGACCTTTTTTTAGGCTACATTTTGTTAAAACACATCCTCCTTGAGCGGAGGGGTGGAGTCTGCACCACAAGCCCCGCCCCCGAGTTGAGACTGTGACAGGGCAGAGGCAGGGCAGCCCCGGCTTTATCTGCGTACATCACCCACCCTTGTACGCGCATGTAAACACAACCGTGAGGAGCAGCCCTGTGTGACAGCCGCTCAGACATGTCGCTTTAAGAGTGCTCTTTTTTTTACCGAAGCTCAGTCACCGACCCGCACTGTCTCCAGACCAAAGGAGACTAAAGGACACCGGGGGAGAGAAAACACAGGAGTCGCTTTGGACCTCCTTTTCGCTGCATATTTCTGTGACGCCAGACTTTAAATCCGAAAGGGAGCGGAGAGGTTGGAGTTCACTTGACATAATGGAAGTGAATAGGTTGCCATGGTGACTGAGCCAGGAGCCTGACCCGCGCGAAGTGAATGGAGCCAACGCCGTGTGAGCGGTAAACAAACGAAACCGAGCGCGCAGTCACCGGAGAGGAACCAGCGGATCCGGGGAGCGCGTAGGAGCGTGGACCGGGGGCAGCAGCATGGAAGACGGTTTCTCCAGCTACAGCAGCCTCTACGACACCTCATCCCTGCTCCAGTTCTGTAACGGTAACGCACTGATCCTCCGCTGCGCTGCCTCCTGATCCGCACAACACGGATACAGCCTGTTTTTTTCCCTTTTGGTCAGAGGCAGGATGACCCTAATATTTATGGCATGGATAGTCTATCTGTTGTGTATTGTATGATTATACCACTAGGCTATTATCTATAGGCCTACCAGAAATACTAGGTTATTTGGCTACAAAGTGTAGCTAAACTAATTACAAAAGTACCAAATCCCCAAAGAAAAATAAATAAAATAAGTGCCACACAGGCACATTCTTTCATGATCACAACACTTGAATGTTGTTGTCAGGAGAGCTCCTCTGGGGGGACTCTCGGGCTGGTTGCTGTGGGCTCAGGCTTTGGGTGTTAGCCTTCTTAAAGAGGCTGTGGGGTCTTAAAGGGGCTGTGGGCTGTGTTGAATTGAGCAGAGCCATACTGCTGCTCACCCGGGGCTGGGCACAGGCTGACCTGACAGCAGGGCCTGCTCCATATCCTTTCCTGTGAATGTCCTTAGTGCTCATGTTGTTTCCGTCACACTCCCTCTGATCTGGTTGTTTATGGGACAGTGCTGTGGCGCACCCCAACACAAAGGGGATTATCCTCCACAAAACCTGTCTGAGGCCGCTCTGTGCTCTGTCACTGCCTCCTGAACTCCTCTGCAAATGAAAACTGGGGTTTCTTTGGGCTGCGATCTGAGTGCTTGTTCGTTGGTAATGAAGAAATCAATAATATCCACTTAACCGTGTGTAACCAGGAGCTGGTTAAGCCACACTCAAGAGACTGTTACCAGAGCATTTGCTAAAGCATGTATGTTATGAACATACTTAAATAAAACATATCCCCTATTCATCTGTCTGGGGACAGCTGCTCAGTGATTTGACAGATTTCTACCGGATGCCCTTTGGTCGCAGCCAGCCAAACGTGATGGCTGGAACCAGCTTCCCTCTGGCTGGTGGGCAACCCGCTGTTACACAGCCTGCCATTTTTTATACTGACCTTAGCATCATGCTAATGCAGCATAAAATTTCTCATCTTCTTCTTATATGTGACGTCACGGGCCCATGTTAGTCTGCCTGGACCGGAAAAACTGGCTGTGTTACATCAGACTCCTGT
This sequence comes from Periophthalmodon schlosseri, assembly GCA_000787095.1. NCBI lineage: Eukaryota > Metazoa > Chordata > Actinopteri > Gobiiformes > Gobiidae > Periophthalmodon > Periophthalmodon schlosseri. The sequence continues at coordinate 5,666 of JACM01069987.1, forward strand.
TGAGGGAACCATGACACATCCAGAACAGGTGCAGGTGCAACACCGCTGTAACACAGCACTGTGCGACTGAGATAAACACAGACAGTAACTATATGGATGCAGACATGTAGTTTCCGATGTTTATTTAATAGCACTCAACCGTCACCCAATTAGAGCTCATATAATAATGTGAGAATCTAATGTAGTTGCATCATCCCAAACATGGTTCTGCAGAGCCAGAGCAGCTGAAGGAAGTGAGGCCTCTGTCCTGAGTGAATCTCATTTAGAGTGAGATGGTCTCCTCATTCAGTTATCCCTTCACAGATCCTGATAATCACATTTATTCAGCTTGTGGCCATGACCTCATCAAATAAGGCGTGCTTTTAGCCCTTTGCTCACTGGAGTGTTCTTGTTGTCCCTGTGTTACAGTAGCAGAGTGGTTATCCTGTCTGTGTTAGGTTTATAGGGGATTCTGAGTTTACCCCCTTATACACCTATAACATTCCTGTATCTCAGGCTCAAAGCGATGTTGGCACGTGCTGAAGGATTAGGAGGCACACTCACGTTTCTTCACTGCAGCCAGGAAAAGGATGAGAAAGCTTACAGTTTAGCAATCTGTCAACCCACCTTGTTTCTTGAGCTGAGATGCCCCCTTCTCTTTTAAACAGAAATAGAAAGCTCAGAGGGCTGTTTTATGGACGTAGTGAATTCTGCTCCACATGTTGTTCCAATAGGGCTTTGGATTAATCAAATTTTAACAGCTATTGAAAAAAATTGAATTGAATTGAAATTGAGTCTTACAAAAGAAGGTTTTGCAGGAGCAGAGGACAGGGAGCAGTGGAGTCTATACCTCACAGATGTAGGTCACATCATCTGCAAACTGCTGTGTGCTCTGCAGTTACACACTGCAGAAATAGTGTATGTATATGTCTATTTCAGGCCATAAAAAACAGGATAATGACTGTTTCCTACTCTGTTTGTCCTATAGTTGACCTAGCTTATCTTTCACTCAGTTTCAGTGGAGCAAAGAAATACATAAAAGTAGTGTTGTCATGATACTAAAAGTCAATTTCAATACTATGGAATAGACTCAATACCAATTACAATACCACAATGATAATAAAAAACACTTTTTCTTTAGACAATAGAATGTGATTTTTAACATTAAATTCTTCTTATTATTCTGCCAGTATCACCCACTGCTTTGCGTAATCATCAATTTTCTATTCTTTAGTTATATATACCCTTTATTAGGTCCAAATACTGACAGCTCTGAAATGCCAAAGGATATGATGGAGAGATGGAATGTTTTTGACAGTTTTCTTTGTCAATCTCTAAACCCACAAAACAGGCATACGTACAGAAGTGTGGAGACAGTGAACAGAGCACCGATTTTCTGCAGTGTGGGAGGGGCTCTTCTTCAGGCACACTTCCCCCAGCCTGCCTGACCCACTAAAACACTCAGCCATGTTAAGTAGCACACTAAATATGTGTACTAGAAGCCTTTATGTATATCTGTATGTGGGAGGGAGGGGGAGTCAGGGTCAAGGCCAGAGCAGAACCCACGGTCACTGGAGTCCTTAAACAGAAGTAAAAATATCCTGGAATGACCCCAGACAAAGATCCCCTCTGGAGCAGGATGTCCCACTCTTCGGCGTGTGCTCAGTGATGTCATCTTTGGGGGTGGGGTGTTATTCTTAGCCCTCAAATCTCCTTAATTTAACATTGTGACAGTTTTAAAACTGAATATATTCACTGAAGCATGTAATTGTCGTCAACAATACAGAACAAAAATAAAAATTGAAATCAAATTGAAATTGCAGTTTGAATGGTCACAATTACTAAATTGCAACAGCTGCATTTATTTAGGAAGTACTATAATTGTATTGTCTCCATAGGGTCTTATTACATAAAACCCAGTGATCTGTACTGTAGACCTCCACACACATGTTCTGAAATGCATGCATGTTATTCTTGTAAGTTAAACATTTCATATTTCATTGTTAGAGCTTCTATCCATGTTTATAATATGCAACATGGAAATCCCAAATACAATAAAAAATCACAATAGAATATTTCCCCAAATCAGCCTTATCATCACTGCCAATACTGGCTAATAATTCAGCTGATTGTATGGATGCACTCCCACGAGACCAGACACGAGATTGGCTCCACAGGAATGAGAAGAGATTTTGACATCATTTATAATAAGTTTTGGTATTTAGTTCAATGTTTTGGCCACAACATTTTTTACTTATTTGATCATACTGCTATCATTGTAGCTCAGCTTTTTGAACTATGGATGTTATCGTATCGACTTGGTGAATAGATCGGGCAACACATATGTTAAGTAGCCGTGCTCTTTGGGCAGGCTTCTCTTCTTTTTACAGGCCTCAAACCTAATTAATATGGTGAAAAAAACGCTGCCTTTAGAAACAGAGGCTCAAACATCTAATGCCACTATGTTCTGAAGCTGCTGTAGTTTAGAGGAGTTTAAGACATTACCAGATTAATTACCGGATAAAAAAGGCCTTTTTTTTATCTGGTAGTACTTTTATTCAATTGGAGCAAAGTTCACCATGGAATAATGGAATAATTATTGGAATGGAATAATGGAATAATGGCATAATTATTTATAAATGCACATCCTAAATTGTGTAAATGAAATAATTAAATTAATTAATTTGGTATAGGGAATGGCAAAAGATTAAAAAAACGGAATCGAATCAGGACATCCCTAAAGGGCTTCTCAAAACATAACTCACCAGCCTTAACCTTTTTATCCAAGATAAATGTAAACACCTGAAATGATGGTGGCGCATGTCACCCCTTTGGTATCTTTATGAATATGGATAATACAGTGTAGTTATTTTAATAGCCTACATATTTAATGTTATTCAGAGTGGCTCCATATGTTTATGCTAATGAGGGTGTGTGCCATGCCTTCCCTCACCTCTGCCTCCTGAGCACTGTCTTTAATTGTGGTGTTTGTCACATTAACCTGTTCATGGCCTGGAGGGAAGTCCACTTGGAGCGTTAGAATTGACTGCTGTGGATGGAATAGCCCTGCGATAGAGAATGTGTAACCCCGAGTGCGTGTAGGACACAGATGGAGAGAGGAGAATCCCACCAGAAGCACATTAAAAATAGATCCATCATGGCCCCAGCTGCTGATGCGAAGGTCCTGCTTCTGTCAGGGTCAGGGGGCTGTGTCGCTGTGTCATTATTGTCACTATTGATCTGCCTTATGCATCAGTTCATCTTAAAGGGGTTTGTGTCAAGTGGGAAAGGAAACGTTTAAACACTGTTGGTAGCAGTTGGGATTCAATTGCTGTGTTGAATATTGATAACATTTCTGGTAAACAGAATATTTTCACAACACACTGTATGCCTCTTGTGCAATCAAATATAAATTTAACTGTCATTAGATTTAAACAATATTTAAACAACAACATTCAATTAACAATACTTAAATTGTATCTTTTCACCAAAATGTCAATAGGCGGCTTGTATGAAGTAGGCCTGTCACAATAAATACTACATAGACTTACTGTTCAATTAATGATGGAACAATGTATTTTGGGGACCACCCTTTCTTTGAACTAAACAGTAAAGTTTTGTTTTTTGTACTGCAAAAAATTTTAACTGTAGAGTCATTTCTATGGCTATTAATATATACTAACTAACAACTAAAGTCATTCTCATTCATTCTCAGTCATTCTGCTGTTTATTTATTATTGCTTATGGTAATATTTTCTGTAACTATATATCACACTTAAAATGTCTTATGGTGACAGGCCTTGTATGACGTTTCCTCCAGAGATCTGTGTCTGTCCCACACTTGGCTCATTCTTTCCAAACGGAAACAAGTCTTCATAGCAACATGCTCGGTGAACAGTGAGTCTTCCTCTGGGTCCTCGTCCCGCTGGTCCCTCTGCCCCCTCTGCCCCCTCTGTTTCAGGGAACACTGGCCCGACTGTGAGCATTACAGCATTCTCCAGGCCTGATTAATTGGCATTTAAAGTGGTCATATATGCTTTATGTAGTAGTTAGACATGAGCACTATTAACATAATAATAATATCTTGATCTTTTTTTGGGATTATCTCATAATATTTGTCTGATAATATGTCTTTAGATTAGATTAAATTTGTTTATTTAACTGCATTAGTGCTTTAAGTATCAGACAATTATAAAACATAAAACTCCCAAAAAACTGAATGAATATCACTTTATACCTTTTTTTTTGGAGTTTTCTTCCATTTACATTTTAATCAGTTCTTTTTGCAGCATTTTATTTATTATAATATAGACATACTCAATTGTCTTCAAAACAACATTCACGCTATTTCAATAATCTCGTCTCAAGTTGTACCTTCTAATTGTAAATGATGAGGACATTTGTCTGTATGAATACTGGCACTTCAGGAGAGTGTGGTGTAAACAGATCACATGAGGAGGTACTGTTGTGGTCGCTGATGGACTATTTAAGCGCATTGTACCATCATGAGGAGGGGTGTGGTTCATTACATTTCAGTTAATGAGGAGTCATACTTGGAAGTAAATGATGACTAGATGCACTACATGTTTCCATAAAGTAAATTTGGCAGTATTCTAAATAATACAGACACAGGTGGGCCTTGCCTGCTGCGCTCTGCCTGGCAAAAACAGTTTGAATGTTGTGACAGGTTGTTCCTCTGGCGCTTTTCCTCTGCTCCCCGCCGAGATGAACTTACTTTAGAGTTTAGGAGTAAAGGAAACACACACACACACAAATAGTTCTTACAATGAAAACACATACAAATAGATTCTGCTTAGATATAATTATGGCTGGGCAATTAATAAAATATTAACCGAGATTGAAATCCAAGCATGTTTCATTGTCAGTGATCAGCTTGGGTCTTTTTAAGCGAGAGGTCCACAGCCAATGTTCTATCAGTAAAAGCATGTGGTTTGGGGCAGAGTTTGGAACTTAGAGGAATAAATTGGTCTTATAGACAAATTAAATGTCTGTCTTATTTAGGTGTATGAAATCAATACTGAAAATCACTTTTATGTATTTTTTGAGAAGAAAAAGTAAAATTGTTTAACTGTCTCTTGATCAGTAATGTATGACAAATCACAAAGTGAGTGTGCTGCCTGGATTGAAGCAAAATGAAACCTCATTAAACTTTAAACTCGTGGATTTGTGATGGACAGATGGAGCCACACTGTGTCAGAAGGCTAATGGAACTATTATTATGCTGTATCGATTTAAGACAAGAGACTGGAGCAGAGGAAAATGCATTCTATTCCTGTACTGATGGTGTACTTATAATATTGTAACATTTGAGATTTGGAAATGACTCTCTGTTTGAATACTTGATTACTGTGCTGGGGGCGTGGTGGTTGTTGTTGTAGGCGCTAAAGGCCGTGACAGCAGTCTTTGTGCTGAGCAGCTGATAGCATTGTGCTCTGTTTGTGCTGGAGCAGACCTACAGCAGATGATCCTGGGATAATAAAAGCTTTATGTGGAAATGGACACGGGCAGGCTCTGTCTCACTCCTGTCTCATCAGGTGAGCTAGGTCAGTAATGCTTCTTTCTTAGATTAAACCAGGGCTGAACCTGGACTAAACCAAGGCTAGTGTTGTATCTCATCGAACTAATTTGAAAGCCCACTCTGAAGCACCCCTAGAGTACCGGGATGAGAACTGTAGTACTGAGATTAAGTGGGACTCAAATACAATTAATGTGTCAGATGATTGGCTGTAGACTCCTGATTAAAAAGACCCAAACATATCTGACGATTAAAAAATGACTGAATCTCAATCTCGATTAAAATTTTGTTAATTGCGCAGCCCTGTTTGGAGTCTACATGTTTGTGCTTCAGTGAGTTCACTCAAAATGCATTTGACTATGTAAAGCTTGTGGAAAATAATCAAAAACATAAAATGTTTGTATATGTTGGTGTATGTGACCTGTCCTATGCGGTGTGTGCAGATGACAGTGCGTCAGCCTGCAGCAGTATGGAGGTGACAGACCGCATCGCCTCGCTGGAGCAGAGGGTACAGATGCAGGAGGATGAGATCCAGCTGCTCAAGTCCGCTCTGGCCGATGTTGTGCGCAGGCTCAACATGTCCGAGGAGCAGCAGGCCCTAGGGCCACGCCGGGGCCCCACCAAAGGTAACATCCAGGGCCCCAAACACACTCACTCCCTGCTTATGAGAACTCTCTTTTCTCTTTTCTTTCTTTTCTTACTGTTGTCTTTCCACCTTTGATTGTGCTGTAAATGCATCACGTGTTCAGAGGCTACAGGGATGAGAAAGTCCCCCTCCGCAGACAGCAGTGTGGGTAGGAAAGGTAGGATGACTGCCGATCAAAGCACTGTCATGTTTACATGCACATACTGTGTCACGCATGGCCCTCATTCTGCAACCACCTCGGACCATTCATGTCTCTGAGATGGGAAACCTGTCCATCAGCTGGTGTTTCCATGTGCTTTTAGTGAGGAAAAACAACATGAGAAGTGGCTGCCTACATAGCTTCATGGCCTTCATGTAAATATTTCAACTCTGGTTATAATATATATTGTAATTAGTTTTGTAATATCACACTTCACGCACTACTTTTATGACCTGTCTAAAATGTATGCTGCTATATTCTGATATTTCTGGTATTTCAAAAATTACATTTTGAGATGGACTTTATATCCTATGTCATTTGATGAGTTGAAAAAGTTTGACTTGAAAGTATGTTGTATATGGTATTTGCATTCTCATTCATCTTTTTGAATTTTGATTCCTGATAAGGGTCACATAAGGGACTGTGACGAGCCAGTGGGTCATAACAGGGTCACATAACTCACCCCGCCAAGGTTCACTCTCGTCTGGCACAAATAATACGCACAAACTATTAAATCTCACATTCCTTTCAATAGAGCAGTTTTCATAACACACGCATGTCTTTGGTTGGTGGATGAAGCTACAGTACTAATCTCACTGCCTTCATGTTTTGAGACCACTAACTGTTCTGCCACTGTTATATTATATACACCTAAAACTACATGTGTTTTCTGTCCCCAGCTCGACCAATGATTGCCACTCTTCCAGTGAGGCCTATGGTCAACAACGGGACAGTCCTACCAAAGAAAGGCAGTGGATTACCCTCCCCATCTGGATCTGGGACCAGGAAGGACTCGAGCACTGCAGCTAATAAGAGGTGAGGAGACCTCAGGAGATCTCTGGGAGACCTCTATCTCTTCAATGTGTTAGTTAGCTTGAGCTGTTTTGTCTTGTTATATCATCCTATAGTCTTTATCTAGCAGACCTCAACCCACATCAGTTTGACCTGTTAACATTAGTATAACAAAACACATAGAACTTTTCATTTGGTTCAAACCGGATTATGTGCTCCAATTGTAAATTATTGTTGGGATTCCTTTGAATAAGACTCACCTAATATTTATTGTGATGCCAAGACAGTGTGTCCACTCACTCTTGTGTCTGTCAGTGTGTCCAGCCTGTCCTCTCTGTACCACTCTAGAATTCTTGGTCTGTCTCTCAGGTGAGATTACTAACAGCAACTGCTTTTGTAATATGGAATTTTTAATCAACCATAACTTTGATTACTTTATCATGTAATTTTTAGCTTCTAATCCATCCACTCATATGTGCTTCCATAATATCTCATTGTAAAAATAAAATAAGTACATTGAAATAAAATTACCTTATTCAACTTACCCGCAATTTTTTGATTTCATTTACAATGGACTTTTCTACATTCACGGGCACTCAAAACTTAAAATTTTAGGTCCACCAACCTCCCAACTCTACAGAAAGGCCCTGTGGGGAGGTGCACTTGGGCTGTGGACATGCAGGGCACAGGCTGGGTGTGTGAAAGGCGCTGGATTACAGCAGAGAGGACTGCTGATGGGGCCTTTTCATTGTCAGTGTCAGCTGACAGCACATCTGCTCAGCTTAGAAAGAATGCTCCAGAAAAATGACATTATATCAGCAGGTTTTAATAATATAATTTAATGCCAACATAACTTTTAAAATATAAAGTATCTTAAATTTAGCAGGTCAAGTTATAGCAAATCCACATGAAAAACACTGATCAATGATTTTATCATTTTATTTCAGTATCTGCCACGCTGCTCTATGATTTATCCATCAGCTTCTCTTTTATAGCCAAGCCACATGTGAGTCTGTGAAAATTAGCATGTGCAATTATGAATCACTCAGAAATAAAGATGTATGGTATGCAGGATACTTTACATAGTTTGGACTTGCCTGCTCTGTGGAGAAGTGTCAATACATAAAAATTACATTCAATGTAATTTGAAGAATGCCATTCTTTATCTAAAACTTTGATTTGTTGTTCATTCATGACCATTATTATGTGATTTTTTTCCTGTAGCACTGTGAGAAGAGCCAACTCTAATGAACATGTGAGCTCTCTGAGCCGGAAGGACTCTGCAGAGACCAAGCGCGCGAGGGCCGGATCCACAGGCAGCAACTCCAGCGGCAAGAGGAGCGACAGGTAACACTGTCCTGAACACAGCAACAAGCTGACCACAGAGTGACCACAGAGTGACCACAGAGTGACCACAGAGTGATCTGAACTACAGACCACAGAATGACCACAACTGATGACCACTGAGTGACCACTGAGTGACCACTGAGTGACCACTGAGTGACCACTGAGTGACCACTGTGCATCTCTTACAGCAAACAAAGGGAGCCAGTCTTCAACCCAGGTAAGACACTGACACTACAGATAAGGATACTGTTATTGGCAATTTTTGTAGTTTAATGTCATGATACATGATATTTGGTCTATCCATTACCCCTGTCTGTCACACCATAGTCCATATCATTCATTTTTAAAGGGGTAGTTGTATGTACCCATTTTGGTTCTAATGATGAATTTTATGGATTGGTACGGTACCACACTCAGATACACATCTGTTTAGACAGTTCACACCTTTAAGGACAGAAGCATCAGCAAACAGGAAGTGGTGTTAGCACAGACATCAAGTGCCCTCACCTGTCTCTCTCTGACCTTTACGAAGGCACGCGCCGTGTGACCCACTGCAAAGGTAGGCCCTGCCCCCTCCTTGATGCTCCGCCCCCATGCCCCCATGCACTGCTCTTTGGACACTGGCCTCTACCTTATTCTCTCTGGGCAGATTTGTTCTTCCCATCAACGAGCAGTGCAGACGGGACAGGGGGTTCAAGTGTGTGCCCTCCTCACGAGTGTTTCACTTACACACAACACACTCAAGGCACAAGGCTGCGTCACCACGGCAACAGTACAAACATGCCACTGGCCCCACTGCAGTAGCTTCAAACACATATGGCTTCCCCTCTCTCTCTTCAGAGTAACTGTTTTCATTACAAACTACAAGCCAGCTTTCTCACATCGTGCCCTCGTCATTGCAGTGAAAGCAATGAACTAAAACTAGTCTAGACTTTTGAATAGAACTTAAAGGTCCTAGTAGTATGCATTATTTAGGCATTTTGGTTTACATACATAGATACATAGAATAATGTTTATGCTGCATGTGTAAGTTATGAGTGTAAATAGCAGAAGAGGATGCATGGGCTGTTGCAATTGAAACAAAGCTACAAACCTACCTGCTTGGTTGATTAGCAGTGTAGTGGAGGCAAATGTGCGCATATTATTAAGAGTAAGTGCAATGAAGATTTACAGAAACGCGGACTGTTCTGCATGATATCAAACAAGCGCACATGAAACAAGCACAACAGGTGTATTTAAGATGAAACAATGCTCAAACAAGTCATTTTAGTAGAGGACCGGACCTTTATATTTAGCAGAGATGCAGTTTGACTTAACAAAGAATGAGTCTGGAGTACACAGTATTCCTCTGTGTCTGCTGTAACACATCTGGATCATGCAGATTTGTTGGGTTTAGTCCAAAGCCCTGATTGTAGTGTGAGCTGTGACCACTTACAGCATTTCTTTCATTGCTTTGACAGTTTTATAGTGGTAAACGGTAAATTGAGTTTTTATATGGGCGCAAAATGTAATGCATAAGTTGCACCAATCACGTAAACAAGTGTTTTTGAGAGTTCACTGGTAGACTAGTATATTAATATATCAGAAAAGTACTAGTATAAGGAAGGACACTTGTTCTTCCTGTAGTAACGCTCTACTCCCCTCACCCTGAAGAACCCCAGTGCTGATGCTGTATCTGTCAGGGCCGTTCAGCCTCTGCCTCACCCCAAAAAGCCCTCTGACTAGGCCAAATGCTCCCAGAAACACCCCCAACTTTAGCTTAGTTTTAGCTTTAGCTTTGGCAGCACCCTCTCCCCTTTGGACTCCCCCGCTACTATAGTCCACTCAAGTCTCTCGCAACTGACACAGCACACAGATACAAGGTGCCCGAAAACATACTTGTTATGGGAACTGGCAGACTCTCCCATTTGATTCTTTTAAATTGTAGCATAATTGACCTGCTTTAAAAAGAACAGTTACATCCTGTTAAAAATGGGTTTATTTGAGTTTTGTCATTGTTAATGTTGAATATATTTTTGTTATTTTCTGTTTGGAGTTTGAATCTTTCGTTCACTTTGCTTTTTGCATGTGTGTGTTCAGCTGTAGTGTCTCACAATATTAATAAAGTGTCTTCTAAGCTGATATGTTTGTGTTTATAAATTCTGTCCAAAATGCATCTTGTCTAATTTTTCACCTCACTCACATCAGTCCTCCCTCACCCACTCTCTGTCTGCAGTCTGTCCTGACTCTCTCTGTGCTGTTTTCTAGAGGAGGGGTATGTGAAAATGTTTTTAAAGGGCCGTCCCGTCACCATGCACATGCCCAAAGATCAGGTGGACAGCTACAGCCTGGAGGCCCGAGGAGAGTTGCCCCCCAGCCGCCTCAAACTGCACTGGGTGTATCCTTTACTCACATTGCTTCTGCTTAAAGTACTGCTTTTAGGACAGATGTAGTGGTATCCAAATCTCATGATATGGTATTATCACAGTGCTATCAGTGTATCAGTTATTCCCATAGCTTTCTGAGGTGGCACAAGTGATCCTTTTTGAACTGCAGTTATTTTTCTGTTGTTTTTTTAGATTATGGTGGAGAAAGTCATAGTCTTATTAGGTATTGTATTGTTACAACACTAAACAGCTTTTCATTTTTTTCTGACAAGCTTTCATACTTTAGTCATTTAGTCAATATTATCCAATTTGAATTTTTTTTCATTCATTTAACTAAAAAACCCTTGTGGCTTAATTATTGTACTGTGTCTTTTAAAATATCAACACTTTGAAACAAATATTGCATCCCACATTGTTAGAGCAGTACCAAGTGGAAAGAATATCAAAATGATCCAGACTGTCCAGTTGTTTGTATTGTGTGAGTTTGTTTGACCCTTGACCTCTGGAGTGTAGCTATGGTTACCGGGGACGGGACTGCCGCTCCAACCTGTACCTGCTACCGACAGGCGAAACGGTGTACTTCATGGCCTCTGTGGTGGTTTTATATAATGTGGATGAACAGCTGCAGCGCCACTACACTGGGCACACAGATGATATCAAATGGTATGCACTCTCAAATATAGAAATGGTCATATGACAGCTCAAAGTATATTCATATAAATATTTCACTAAAATGTTCATATTGATGTATTTACTATTATAAAAACTTGATTGTACATACAAAACACTTGCACAATCCAAAGGCAAGCAGAATGACTTTACAATAAACTCCAATAATAAATGTATGTTTTGTTGTCGTCCAAGTGGTGTCTTCTATTTGAAGATGAACTGTAGGTTAACAGTTTTCACATCTCATCCTCAGCCTGGCCGTCCATCCTGACAAAATCACCATAGCAACAGGGCAGGTGGCAGGGACCTCGTCTGATGGGAAAGTAAGTTTGTGTTGTCATGATCACATGCTTTGACCTGAGATGTTAATAAGCTCGTCTGATCCTGTGCATCCCCTTGTCTATGCAGCAGTTGCCTCATGTCCGTGTGTGGGACTCGGTCAGCCTCAACACACTCCACGTTTTAGGGGCAGGCTTCTTCGACCGCGGCCTGGTCTGCCTCGCCTTTTCCAAGTCGGTAAGAAAAAAATTACTGAGTGTTAGTTTGGATCACAGTATGAACAAATGAATTCAATGTGACTTAAATGATGATGCATGATGGTTTGTTTTTGCTTTTATATTTTGCCTCATTGATACTGGCTGTGTGTGGACTATTGTACTATAATATTGAATAGAGAAACAATTTAGCGAAATTGGAGCGGATTGTGATTGTGATTATTGCTGCAACTAGCACATTTTTTTGTAACTGACAGTTGTTTTTAGTCAAATGCATAGTCAAATGTTTATTTCCATTGTATATTGAGACTTATTAATGCATTTTTAACCAACTAAAGGTTGAAATATCATGACTGCATATTTACGAATAAAGTTTTGTTTTATGTCTTTTTTTGTTGACATTTTGATTTAGTAATGCCACTGTCTTTGTTATAAAAGGTCTTTTGGAATGTTTTTTAGAGTCTGTCCAGAACACAATTTCAATGATCAGAATACAGTTACGATTATTTTAATGGTCGACTAGTTGTAATCATTCCAATTAATTGTTACAGCCCTAGTTGTGATGAGTTTTTATTACTGTCATCTTAATCTCAAATAACTCTTTACAATTATATTTCTTGTTTATGTGTTGCAGAATGGTGGCAACACACTTTGTGCCGTAGATGACTCTAATGACCACGTGCTGTCAGTGTGGGAGTGGCAGAGGGAGGTGCGACTGGCGGAGGTCAAGGTAAGCCACAGGGCCAGCAGAAACACACGCTCAGTCACGATGGTCTTTTCATCAGGGTCCCTCTGTTTGTGATCCAGTGCTCCAACGAGTCCGTGTTTGCTGCTGACTTCCACCCCACAGACAGTAATGTGGTGGTGACATGTGGAAAGTCCCATCTGTACTTCTGGAACATGGAGAAGGGGATGCTGGTCAAGAAGCAGGGGCTGTTTGAGGTAAAGCACATATCTAGAGTTTAGAGGCATGTGTGCACATACAGTGGGGCAAAAAAGTAT
>KN481541.1:0-49515 GCA_000787095.1 Periophthalmodon schlosseri
ATTCAAATTTTATTTAAAATTTTAAATCTGACCTGGGTCCCCGATGAACAGAAAGTACATTAAGGAATTATTATATAGATTCTGTTTGTTGTTTTGTTTTGTTTTGTATATATTCTATTCATTTTGAGTTTGTGTACATTTTGGTTTGGACTGTGTTGTTTCTAAAATTCTCTCAAAATAAAATTGGGTTGAATTTTTTTCTTTATATTTTTGAAAGGGTCTAAAAGGTGACGCTGGGACTAAAGGTGCAATCGGACGCTTTGGAGCCAGAGGGCCAGTGGGTCAGAAGGTGAGAGCACTTAGGGTCAAAATCAGACCACTGTGGGCTGTCTGCATGAGTGCACAGTTTGCATGCTAGTTGTTGTAAGCATTACTGTTATGGTAAAACTCAGCTCTGGCCTCTGAAAGTTGTTTAAAGTGCTTATGAACTCACCGTGGTGAATAATTAGAACTCTACAAATGTGTTAAGAAGGCGAGGAATAACTTTGAATGACTGCCAACTGTTTAAAGGTCCTATATTACACAAAACTTTAAACCATGTTATAATGTTGCTAAGTCATCAAAAACTTACCTGGAGTTGTGTTTTGTTTCATTCACACATGTTTGAGTAACACTTTATTATTAGTCTGTCTACGTCTCCAAAGCTCAAAATGCTCTGTTCCACCTTGTGATGTCATGAAGCAATAGTTTACAAGTTAACAGCTCCTTTTACCTTTAGTTCAGTAGAGATTGAAATCATCCAAATGATTCTCGTGAAGGTGTATGGAGTTTAAAAAGACAGTGGAGCACTTCCTGTATTACCACATGACATCACAAGGTGGAACAGAGTCTTTTCAGTTTGAGAGAAGAAACACAACTCCAGGTCTGTTTCCTGTATTACCAATGACATCACAAGGTGGAACAGAGTCTTTTCAGTTTGAGAGAAGAAACACGACTCCAGGTCTGTTTGCGATGAGGAAACATTATAACATAGATCAGAAAATAGCGTAATATGGGCCCTTTAAAATTAATGTATTCTGTTTTTTTTCACATTTTGAAATTAAAATCAGGTATAGCGTCCATGAATACTGTATCTAAAATTCGTTGTAATATTTCCTGTTTTATTTCCACAGGGAGATACTGGGGAGCCGGGTCTCAATGGAGTCATGGTACAGTCTGATTCAGTGTGGCATCAGTGTAAAAACCTCTTTAACATTTGATTAGGAGTGTGATAAGTGATTGGTGCAATGGCTGCGGCAGGAGCTCAGGCCACAGAGACTTGTGCCCACTTATCTAGAGGTTGGCAGTTTGAGCTCTGCTATGGGCATTTGACGCTACCATTGTGCCCTCGAGCAAATACCATATCTATACAGTTAAAGGGCACATATTACGCTGTTTTCTGATCTATGTTCTAATGTTGTTTCCTCATCACAAACAGACCTGGAGTTGTGTTTTGTTTCATTCACATGTTTAACACACAAACCCTGCATATTAAAGTTGAGTTCTTCTCTCAAACCGAAAACACTCTGTTCCACCTTGTGATGTCATGTGGTAATACAGGAAGTGTTCCACTGTGCTTTTAAACTCCTTCACCTTCACTAGAATCATTTGGATGATTTTAGCCCTGGAATTGCCAATCTCTACTGAAATAAAGGTAAAAGGAGCTGTTAACTTGAAAACTACCACTTCATGACATCATAAGGTGGAACGGAGCATTTTTAGCTTTGAAGATGTGACAGACTAATAATAAAGTGTTACTCAAACATGAGTGAATGAAATAAAACACAACTCCAGGTATGTTTTTGATGAGGTAACAGAAGTCTAACATGACTTAAAGCTCATAAGAGTCAATTTTGCGTAATATATGAACTTTAAGGGCCGCAATGGAGATGATGGAGTGGACGGAGCCAAGGGGGACAAAGGCGACAACGGACTCCAGGGAGAGAAAGGCAGCCAGGTGAAATTAATACTCAACATGTGAATAAATATATAGCACAACATAAGTCTAGTTTCACAAAATAAGTTTGTATGTTTGTAAGTTTACTCTTTCTGGATTTAACATCCTGGGGATACTTAAACTGTCAAAGTGATGTTGTATTGTTATATATTATTATTATATATATATTGTATTGTTAGCCATTGGAATATTCTGGAACTCTACAAAATCTATGTTGTCCTTAGGCGTTGTTTAAAGTGTATATGATGTAGTTAACATAGTCACATTGTCCCTAGTTTGAAAATGTAGGTGAGGTTTATATTTTGTTTTTCCTGTTTGTACTTTAAATGGTATTTAAAGGGCCCATAATACACTCTTTTCTGATCTATGTTATAATGTTGTTTCCTCATTAAAAACATACCTGGAGTTGTATTTTGTTTCATTCACACAAACCTTGCATATTTAGGCTGAGTTCTTCTCTTAAACTGAAAACACTCTGTTCCACCTTGTGATGTCATGTGGTAATACAAGAAGTGCTCTAATTTGTTTTTAAACTCCACACACCTTCACTAGAATCATTTGGATGATTTCAGCCCTGAAACTGCCAATATCTACTGAAATAAAGATAAAAGGAGCGGTTAACTTGGAAACTACCACTTCATGACATCACAAGGTGGAACAGAGCATTTTAAGCTTTGGAGATGTAAACAGACTAATAATCAAGTGTTACTCAAACATGTGTGAATGAAGCAAAACACACTCCAGGTATGTTTTTGAGGAGATAACAACATTATAACATGGCTAAAACCTCACAAGAGTCAGTTTTGCGTCATATAGGACCTTTAAACTTTTCTTCACAAACTGCCACGTGACTGATGTAAAACTAACTATGATGAATATTTACCACAGATACTATCCTACTGAACCAAAAAACAAGCAAACAACAAAACAGCAAGCAAACAAAACAAAAAAACATGTAAACCAGTGATGCCCTATACTCATTTTGTTTTGCAGGGAGATACAGGTGAACCAGGTTTACCAGGAGACAAAGGGGAGAAAGGAGAGAAGGTGAGATTTGACTTTGCACTTTTTATTTTTACTGGTTTAAGTTTCATGTTTTATAATATGTTAAATTTGTTTGCATTCAGGGTTTCAGAGGGATCCTGGGCCGCACTGGGAGTCCTGGGCTTAATGGAGAAAAGGTCAGTGAATCTTCATAAGAACTATGCTCAGAACTATAATCTAAATAATTAAACCATGGAGTGAAATTTTATATTTATGGGTTTAATTTTACTGTTATATGGCGCCATTTTGAGGACGGTTGACCATTCAAAAGATGCATTGTTTTGAATTGTTAATTGCTAACTTTTCATAATTCTGTAACTCATTTTGAGTGCTTTTTACCATTTAAAAGATAGGATATTGTGTTTTAAATTGTTAATTGCTATAGTAACAGTCTTAATTTCTGAAGCCCATGGATAGGTATTGGAACCATACTCAAATGATTGTTATGGACATTTTTATAATTAATTATTTCATTTTTGACAAAGAAAGTTGTGTATAAATTTTGGTTGTTGGGATTATTATTTCTAAAAGAACTACTCAGAACTATAACCCAAATAATTAAACCATGGAGTGAAATTTTATATTTATGGCTTTTACCTTACTGTTATATGGCGCCATTTTGAGGACGGTTGATCATTCAAAAGATGTTGTTTTGAATTGTTAATTGCTATGGCAACGGTCCTAACTTTTCATCATTCTGAGACCCATGATTAAGCAACATTTTGAGTGCTTTTTACCATTTAAAAGATTGGATGTTTTGTTTTAAATTATTAATTGCTATAGTAACAGTCCTAGGTTCTGAAACCCAATTATGGTTGTTGGGATAATTATTGCTAAAAGAGCTGCTCAGAACTATAATCCAAGTTATTAAATCATGGAACGAACTGTTATATTTATGGGTTTCATCTTCTTGTTATATGGCGCCATTTTGAAGACTGTTGACCGATCAAAAGATATGTTGTTTTGAATTGTTAATTGCTTTGACAACCGCCCTAACTTTTCATCATTTTGTAACTCATTTTGAGTACTTTTTACCATTTAAAAGACAGGATATTTTGCTTTAAATTGTTAATTGCTACAGTAACAGTCCTAATTTCTGAAACCCATGGATAGGTAGTATTAGAACTAATAATAACTGACGACTGATCATTCAAAAGATATGTTGTTTTGAATTGTTAATTGCTATGGCAATGGTCCTAACTTTTCCTCATTCTGTCACTCATGAATAAGCAACATTTTCAGCACTTTTTACCATTTAAAAGATAGGATGTTTTGTTAATTGCTATAGTAACAGTCCTAATTTCTGAAACACAATTTGGGATCATTATTGCCAAAAGATCTACTCAGAACTATAATCCAAGTTATTAAACCATGGAACAAACTGTTGCATTTATGGGTTTTATCTTACTGTTATATGGCGCCATTTTGCGCATGGTTGACCATTCAAAAGATATGTTGTTTTGAATTGTTAATTGCTATGGCAACGGTCCTAACATTTCATCATTCTGAGACCCATGAATAAGCAGCATGTTGAGCATTTCTTACCATTAAAAAGATGTTTTGTTTTAAATTGTTAGTTGCCATGGTAACACTCCTGATTTCTGAAACCCATGGCTAGATATCGGAACTATACTGGAATGCTTGTAATGGAAATTAATTCAGGAATTAATCCGTTATAGCAGCTTTGACAAACATGAGCAAAGAAAGTTGTGAAATTTTAAAATTTGGTGGTTGGGATTATTATTGCTAAAAGAACTACTCCAAACTATAACCCAAATAATTAAACCATGGACCGAAACTTTATATTTATGGGTTTTATCTTACTGTTATATGCCGCCATTTTGAGGACTGTTGACCATTCAAAAGATCTGTTGTTTTGAGTAGTTAATATAAAACATAAACAACATTTTGAGCATTTCTTAACATTTAAATGATAGGATGTTTTGTTTTAAATTGTTAGTTGCCATGGTAGCAGTCCTAATTTCTGAAACTAATGGATAGATATTGTAACTATACTCAAATGATTGTAATGCACGTTTTTTGAAATATCATTATATCAGCCTTAAACATGAGCAAAGGAAGTTGTGGAAAAAAATCTTGACAATTTAAAATTTTGGTTGTTGGGATTATTATTGCTAAAAGAACTACTCCAAACTATAACCCAAATAATTAAACCATGGACCGAAACTTTATATTTATGGGTTTTATCTTACTGTTATATGCCGCCATTTTGAGGACTGTTGACCATTCAAAAGATCTGTTGTTTTGAGTAGTTAATATAAAACATAAACAACATTTTGAGCATTTCTTAACATTTAAATGATAGGATGTTTTGTTTTAAATTGTTAGTTGCCATGGTAACACTCCTGATTTCTGAAACCCATGGCTAGATATCGGAACTATACTGGAATGCTTGTAATGGAAATTAATTCAGGAATTAATCCGTTATAGCAGCTTTGACAAACATGAGCAAAGAAAGTTGTGAAATTTAAAAATTTGGTGGTTGGGATTATTATTGCTAAAAGAACTACTCCAAACTATAACCCAAATAATTAAACCATGGACCGAAACTTTATATTTATGGGTTTTATCTTACTGTTATATGCCGCCATTTTGAGGACTGTTGACCATTCAAAAGATCTGTTGTTTTGAGTAGTTAATATAAAACATAAACAACATTTTGAGCATTTCTTAACATTTAAAATGATAGGTGTTTTGTTTTAAATTGTTAGTTGCCATGGTAACAGTCCTAATTTCTGAAACTCAGGGATAGATATTGTAACTATACTCAAATGATTGTAATGCACGTTTTTGAAATATAATATCAGCCTTAAACATGAGCAAAGGAAGTTGTGGAAAAAAATCTTGACAATTTAACATTTTGGTTATGGGGATTATTATTGCTAAAAGGTGTTGATTATGAAATAAATGCAGATGGTAAATAAATGCTTTGTCTTTGTCAACAGGGAGACATGGGCTTACCTGGAACACCTGGAATTCCTGGATTAAATGGACTCACTGGACGCAAGGTTGTTCATGATATAAAACTAACATACTAAAACTAAACATTATGCACGTTTTGTATTTGACTTAACTGTCACCTGCTTGTCTCCATAGAAACAGATAAATGTAATGCCATACTGCGGAATAATCCAAAACAAAACAATAACATCTCCATGGAAACAAGCAGAAACATTACATAGTGCACCTTTAACTTGTCTTTTTCAGGGCGATAAAGGTGAAGGAGGGCTGAATGGGGCCGATGGAGAAGCCGGGGAGAAGGGCGACAAGGTGAGTCAATCCAAACTGTGAACTATAAACATTATCTGGATTTAGGTGTTTTTTCCAGGGATATTTCTAGCATCAAGAGGGAACTGAACTATATACAGGGATAGATAGAACCTTATCTAATACTTATTTGTGTTAAAAATACAGTAAATATACAATCTTACCATACCATAAGTCATTTTCACATGCAAGTGGTAACAATATAGAGCACGGTCGTATCTCCACAGATCTGACTTGAACATAGACTGTGTAAAGTAGTGGACGAGTAGTGTTCGGCTCCAGTCAAATGAAGCTCATCGAGGCTAGAGCAGTTATAGGAACGAATTTGGAGCAGAGTTTCATATTCCGGCTGCGAGTATCATAGCAACCAAAGAGCCAATCCGGAGCGAGGCTGTTGAAGGTTACGCCCCTTCTTAGCAACGCTGTCAATCAAACCTGTTGGTAACGCTAGCGGGAGCGACCTCGGGGAAAGAAGGCACCTGATTTGTGTCTTATTAATGTTCATATCTTGAGTTATTGACAAAATTTCTACATAAAAACACCAAGATCATGTAGAGTGAGTTAATACAAACATTTTAAGAAAGTGACAAGTCTGACAGCAGCAGTTACAGAGAGAGGGGCCACAGTTTTTCAATAGAAAGTGAATTGAAGCCGATGGAACTGGAAGCGCTCCCATGGTCATTTCCTACTTGGAACGCAATGGCTAGCAGGTTAGCTATGTCCATTTATATATACAGTCTATGGGCTTGTAACATTTAACTGCTTGTCTCCATAGGTAACTTAAATTCCACACTTTGGAACATTTCAGGCAAAGCAATAGCATCTCCATAGAGACAGGCTGCTGGCAAACCCTTCACTAGAAAAGTTAGATAGTTCACCTTTAGCCTAATGCAATGATTTTCTTTCCCTCACTAAATACTCATAGGGTCCAAATTCATCCCACCAACAATTCTCAGATTTTGTATTGGGCCTGAATTAACTCAAATTCCCAAATAGCCAAAATATCAAACTGTTCTCAAGTCTATGATGTATGTATTTGTATTTACTCAATCTCAAAAACGTTTCCGTGGTAGATATCAGTTTAATTAATACCAAATAGTTCCTACACATGTCCCAATGTAGGTTGCAAGAAAAGTTCCTGTATTATTTTAATATAAATTCACATTCGAAAGTTTATACAAGTCCATGCAAAAGTGAGTATACAGCATTTCATTTACATTGTTCCTCTTGATTTAGGGAGTGGCAGGGTTTCCTGGTTTTCCTGGGTTCAAAGGCTCAGCTGGAAGCCCAGGAAGAGACGGAGACGAAGGACCACCCGGAGCGCCAGGACTGAGGGGCAACACAGGACCAAAGGTGGAGTGTTGTGCAGTGTTTATTTTACCATACATTACTAGCTGAAAATGTTTCCTATGAAACGCACACCTACATCAAAATTATACATAAATTTGCATACTGTGGAACATTATAAACAAAGCAATAACCTCTGAATGGAGAGAAGCAGGTGGCAGATCCTCCACCGGACAAGTTACATAGTGCAATGTCCTTCAAAGTGCATGTGACAGGTTTTTATGTTTTTCTAATTATTACATGGTTTAGTGGAATTGGTTCTGTGCACAGTACCGCCCAGCAACTCATTGTTAGCGTTACTACTACCTGTCCAATTTTATCTCTATGAGGTTTGGTATGCCTGGCTCAGGTGCACAACAAGATGGGAGACGACACCAGGTCAAAAATAAAAAAATAAGTTTTAATTTACAAAGGAAGATTAAATAAGACTAATATTTACAACAAAGGAAACAAAGGTATGAGGTTATGAGTATGTTAATATCAGTAGTGTAATGCAGGGTATGTATTGTGTATGAAAACAGAGTATGTGTCTTCATAAAGAGGAGAGCAACGGCAGAACAGGCAGCAGACAAAGCCGGGCCGTAACAGGTTTTTGCCGAGTGACGCTAAAATGATAAATATTTAAAGATGAGGCAGTGGACAGGGAGCTGCGATCACAACAACATGTTAAACTCTACACAAATAAAATGAATACTTCACCAGAGACATGAGAGACATGTTTGTGTCTCAATGCTAATGCTAATGCTAAGTTTGAGGCATAATAAATATTAAAACACCACCATAAACTGAAGTATTCTATATATAAAAATAATTGGGTTTGAATGTTAATAGCTATTTTATTTTATGTTTTCCGATTTTAATAAAAGTGACTGTTAGCTTTGAGACACAGTGAACTAGCTAGGTTGCTACTGTGCACAGAGCCTATAGTATAAATAAGTACAAAAATACAGGAAGTAGCCCTAAGTTCTAAACTGGAATACGTCTACCTCTGTCATCAATACAATAATCAGTAGTGATCATGGGCTGTGCTTCCGGCTCCATCGACTCTGGCTCCAATTCACTTTACATTGAAAAATTGTTGCCCCCTCTCTCTGTAACTGCTGCTGTGAGCCTCGTCATTTTGGTCTTAAAATGTTTGTTTTAACCCGCTCTACATGTTTGTGGTATTTTTATTTTGCTATTTTGTCCGTAAATCAAGATATGAACATCAATAACAGACAAATCAGGCGGCTTTTTTCCTCGAGGTCGCTCCTGCTAGCGTTAGCAACAGGTTTGATTGACAGCGTTGCTAAGTGCCCGCTCCCTGCTAAACCAGTGCTTTTTGGTTGTTATGATACTCGAGGTCGGAATTCCAAATATGGAACTCGGCTCCAAATTCACCCCTATAACTGCTCTAGCCTCGATAAGCTTCATTTGACTGGAGCCGAACGCTGTGGGTGACGTGACACTTAGTTAATTCACTTCTTTATACAGTCTATGGTTTACATGCATTTCACTACATGCATTTTTCTTGCAGTTTTGACCTTCATTTAACAAAAAAAAAACCAAACAAAAAAACATGAACCTGCATTTCAGGTAAACACTACAGTCCTACAGAAAAGCTCTGGTTTACCCTGACAGCTGTATATACATTAAGACATATGAATTAAAGCACATTAATATCTCATTCTTGTTTGAAACACTTCTCAAACTGTTGAACTGAACTTCTAAAGTCTAAATGTCAGACTTGTGTTTGAGTCGCTGTTCGTTGGGACTGTTATTTGTTGTGTTATTGTCAGTTTTGTCAGAGATGGAAATAGAAAAGTCAAACTCTCTTTATAAAGTCACATTAATCACTGCTTTACTAAACATTCGGACACTCACAAATGTGGCTTATGAGAGGGGAAGAAAACATGTTGTAATTTTAGAAGTACTCAGACCTCTGCTTTCGGCGCTGTATGCTACGCCAATGAATTATAGTAAACGGAGAGGCTCTGATGTTACTGTGGGCGAGTGGTGATGGTTGTAGGCTAACGCTAAAGCTCCCATTAAAGTGATTCATACTTATATATATGTATTAGTGTTTTCATCATTATTATTATGATTATGATTATTATTATTAAGATTAGTAGTAGTAATAGTAGTAATAGGTAGTAGTAGTAGTAGTAGTAGTAGTAGTAGTAGTAGTAGTAGTAGTAGTAATAGTAGTAGTAATGGTAGTAGTAGTAGTAGTAGTAGTAGTAGTAGTAGTAGTAATCCCTCAGTGGTCCAGATAGGTTCCGTAGTAGTCCATGGGCGTATACTAGTCTGTGTGGTCTACGTGGTTTAGTGGTATAGGCTCTACGCACAACAGCGCCCGGAAACCTCACTGTTAGCATCACTACTTCCTGTTCAGTTGTATCTTTATGAGGTTTTTGCAGAGTTACGCTAAAATGAATAAATATTTTTAAAATATATATTAAATATTATATCAGGCAGTGAACAGGGAGCTGTGGGTGGATGTCACATGTTAAAAACTACATAAATAAAAAGAATATTTCTTCTGTGTTTAGAAAAGAGGGATGCTTGTGTCTCAATGCTAACGCTAATGCTAAGTTTGAGGCATAATAAATATTAAAACAACGCCACAAACTGAAGTATTCTGCATATAAAAACTTGGGTAGTCTTTATTTGAATTTTAATAAGTTGTATTTTATGTTTTCCGATTTTAATAAAAGTGACTGTTAGCTCACTCGTTAGCTCACTGTTAGCTCAGTGGTCCAGGTAGGTTCCACAGTGGTCCATGGGCGTATACTAGTCTATGTGTCTTATACTTGTTCTGATACAGCTCAAGATCAGGAAAGGTTCATTTCTGTCCTGTGAATGTGACTTGTTAGTATCGATATCTGCTCAAATGAGTATCTAGTTTCGATACTAGTTTTAGTATCGATTAGTATCTGATTTTCGATACTTTTGACAACCCTACTTCATATTCTACTTTTAGATTGGCATTATCGTGTCTGCTTTAATCTAAGAGACCTCTAAACACAGGTCTATTTTGGTCTGCAGCGTTCCAGTAATATCTTGCTCAATTAGTTCCTTTCAGCTACAATTACTTGAGCCTCAGTGTTGGCAGAGAGTGACCAGTGCACAGCTACGAAGAAACCTCTCATATGTGGATAATGGTCCAGACTGACTCACTGTGAAGGAGAAAGAGGCAGACATGATGTGTTGATGATTATATCTCCTTCATTCTAATTATGTTTGGAATATTTTGACTATTTCTGTATTTATTTCACAATGCCTACAACTAACTCATAAAAATTCTATAGTTTATGACATTACGAAGTACAGTACGTTCTGTTGGGTTATTTAATAGGCAAGACAAAGCAAGTTTCTTTGTATAGCACAATTCGTACACAGTAATTCAAAGTGCTTTATAGAATAAGAAGGACAAATAATCATCATAAAATTAGCATTAAAAGAGAAGAGGCAGAATAAAACCCTTTCAGTCATATGCACAGATAAACAGAACCGTTTGGAGCCTGGATTTAAACATTGTCAAAGTAGAGGCCTGTCTCACATCTTCAGGAAGACTGTTCCAGGTTTTAGCTGCATAAAACTGAAATGCTGATTCCCCATGTTTAGTCCTGGTTTAGTCCTGGTTTAGTCCTGGTTTAGTCCATGTTTCGTCCTGACTCTGGGCACCAGCAGGAGGCCAATCTCTAAAGTCCTCAGAGTGCGAGATGGTTCATATGGCACTAACATGTCATGTGGAGACTTGTCACAAGCAGAGCTGCTTTAAAGTCTATTCTCTGAGCCACAGGAGCCAGTGCAGAGACCTGAGCACAGGACTTATGTGTGAAGTACTTCCTGGTTCTAGTCAGGACCCGAGCAGCAGTGTTCTGGATGTACTGCAGCTGTCTTAAGGCTCGTTTGGAGAGGCCAGTGAGCAGGACGTTACAGTAGTCTAACCTACTGGAGACAAACACATGGATAAGTCTCTCCAAGTCTGGTTTTTGACAGTTACCTTTGATTTTAGCAATGTTTTTAGGTGGTAAAAAACTGCAGATGTTATTGATTTGATGTGGCTGTTAAAGTTCATTACCCCGAGATTTAATTTATTTAATGTCACACAAATACAATGCATGTTTTTCCAGGTGTTTTTGATCCCATACAGTGTAACATTTGAGCAAAGCAATAATATCTCCGTGGAGACAAGCAGGTGGCAAAACTCCACTAGAAAAGTTATATTGTTCAAATATACTTTTTAAAGCTAAACTGATCTGTATTATGAGCTCCTCTGGTAGGTAGTACTAGTAATTACATTTACTCAGTTGCTTTTACTTGAGTAACTTTTTAAAGAAATTGTACTTTTCAGAGTACATTTCTAGCAGCATACTTTTACTCTTTGTGTGATACAGTGTAACAGCATCAGTACTCTTACTTGAGTAAAAATGTTCCTCGTCCCACTGTGAGTAAGTCTAAAGTGGCTTTATGTTGACAATCTGAAATGATTTGAACATTTGTGTTTCTTGCAGCTCCTTCAGATATGATTTAGTTCATTTAGGTCATTTTTGTGTCTGTTTGAAAATACTACATTTTGTGCATTATTTCATGTTTTGACCTTCAAATTACATTCACTTCAATCAGATGTTTGCGTCCAGTTAGTTACTCTTACTTCCAGACAGTCTGAAATTGTTTGTAGATTTGAATAATTTTTCTAAAAATTTGAAAAAGTATATTTCAGATAATCTAGTTAATTTGTACTGTTCTGTTTCACTGTAAAAACCTGCACATCATGATTTTTTATATTGGTGTGGACTGTAGGAAACATCATGTATTGGACATAGGGACAATTTATTGTATTTTATTGCTAATGTTAATGATGAACTGATAGTCTTGAGATGTGTATTTTTAATGTGTGTTCACCTGCCCAGGGACTGCAGGTGGAAAGTAGCAGTAACTAAATCTGGTACAAATCATCTTTTCTTTTGTAAGATTAATGCATTTGCACACAGTCCCTGACAAATAAAGAATAAATAAAGAAAGACTTGAGTAGTACTTTCCCCAAATACTTTTTCACTCTTACTTGAGTAAATTCTTGGACCACTACTTTGTACTTCTACTTGTGTAATATTATTTTGAAGTAGCGTTACTCTTACTTGAGTATGAGTTACCCATCTCTGGTGCTCCTATTCACCTTATTCCACAAGTTGCCGTGGGCGCCGCCATCGTCATTTGGGTTGTATTATTTTGCATGGGGCTGTTGATGATGATGTTTATGTCAAGAGCGGGATTTGAACCGCCAACCTCCAGATCAGTGGACAAACCCTCTACCAACTGGACTACTGTCGCTATAGGGACTAAAAAGCCGTTTTAAAGCCTCAGAGAATCGTTGCAGTGTTGACTTTTTACACAAACCAACACTACTTTAGATCAGATTTTAGCGGCATAACTTTTCCCAAATTCTCCATTGAAATGAATGGGATTCCCGCTTAACCGGAAGTGCCACCACAAAGAAAGTGCATTTTAGTCGCATTTACGGCAAAAGTGGGCGAGGCCGAATAAGGTCAATACTCATGTGAAATAGGTGGGACCCTGTATACTAATATGATGCCGTTTATTGATTGATTGAGTGATCATTTACATGTTAATTTCTTCAGGGTGAGAAGGGTCGCAGAGGCAGGACAAAGCCGTGTCAGAAAGGGGCTCCAGGTTCTCCAGGACTCCGAGGACTCACCGTGAGTTATTTGAGCAAAACTGTGATATTTACATAGAGACATGGCTGTTCAGTTTCAAGAATGTGTCGTTGTTCCTCTTAGATAGAGATGATTGCGTTATACAGTAGTTAGAAATATACATTTTACCTATGACATAACAAAAATATAAACTATGGCTGTATTGTTTCATAACTGTATTCAAGTTTCAAATGTGTGACTTTTAGGGATCGATGGGGAGCGAAGGAATAAAAGGAGAGAAAGGCGAGCCTGGCCTGTCGGTAAATATGGAAACTAATATAAACCAATGTTGAAAATGATGTATAAATCTGTTTCATTGTGGTGTGTGAGTCTGTGATTGGTGATAGTCGGAGTATTCAGAGGGGCAAATGGGGCAGATTGGCAGAGTCGCTGCTGTCATTCTGCCCGGGGGCAACTGTGGCTACAATTTAATAGTAGCATCACCATCTCCCTTCCACACCTTCACAAAAATATATAAAAACAACACCAAATATGTTAATTGTTCTTCAATACTTTCTGTCTGGTCAGTGGTGAATCTCCTCGTTTTCAAATGAGAGTGATTGACAGGTGGATTAGCCAATCAGGGACACGCATGGTAAATCGCTATCGGAAAAAATAAAGAAAAAAATATCACAGGGGGCTGAAAAACATAACGAATTTCTGCAGAATCAGTGAGTGAAGCCTAAACTCTGTTAATCTGAGGTGAGAGAAATGTGATTTTGTTTGTAAATCCCAGGTGACCAATGAGCGCCTTCGTTTCACATGTGTCACTGAAATAAACAAATCTGATTGGACGATCACGTTTGACCGGAACTGAGACGCGACAGAGGACGTGGACCAGACTGATGTCCATCTGTATAAAAAACAACGAGAGAGATCAGTGTGGATTTGCCAGGCAATCCAAATAAATAAAACTTTCCTAACCCTTTCACTGCAAAATAAAAACACTATTCAAATAATAATAGAGAACTAAAATAGTGATGTCATAGACTGTAAGGGAGGGGCTCATCATGATTACACAGGGCAATGTATAAAGGCAAGAAATATAAACCTTAATGTGAAGTGTTTTGAATCTGTCTGTTTAGTTCACTGTGACTCCACTGTAAACATTCAGATCATTCAGATAGTGTCTCATGCAAGAAGAATACTATTAGAAAATATGCAGGAAAGTGAATGAAAGACACTGTTGTCTGGTCTAGGCCTGTCACGAAAACAAATTTTGAAGCACGACATATTGCTATAGAGATGTACTGCGATAAACGATAATATTGGAACTACTTTATGCCACTGACACAATTCAAATTCACAATTTAAATAGACAGGATCATTAAAAGACATGAGCTGCAACAAATAAATAGCCGAATGAAGAAATAATTAGCCATAGAAGTGACTTATTCAACCCTGTACAGCTCAAATTTTAGCGTTTTACCCATAGACTGTATATATAAGCGCTCACTCCCTGCTAAACCAGTGGTGCAGGCGGGAAGAGGCGTTACCTTCAACAGCCTTGCTCCGGATTGGCTCTTTGGTTGCTATGATACTCGAGGTTGGATTTCCAAATGTGTAACTCAAAATTCACCCCCATAACTGCTCTAGCCTCGATGAGCTTCATTTGACTGGAGCCGAAAGCTATGGGTGATGTCACACTCACTTAGTCCACTTCTTTATACAGTCTATGGTATTACAACAAAAATAACCAAAATCTCCCCAGTTTTGCAAAGAACAAGTCCCCACGATAAATATTGAGCCCCCAAAACTATTGTTCCAGCTTTGATATACTGAACGAGAGGTTGATATAGCAGTTATTGGGACAGGCCATGGTGTCAAAAATTGTGAATAACTCAAAATGATGATGTTTTTCTTTCATAATTCCACTAAAACGTGATATCGTGACATCCCTGTTACTGTGTGTTTAGGCTGCTGAGGTGAAGGAGCTGGTGACTCAGGAGGTGGTGGACCAGTGCGGTGAGGCCATGTTCTCTTTGCTCTACGGGCTACATACTGTGCGGTTGTGTTGTTTTTTTGTTTGTTTGTTTGTTTGTTTGTGTTACGTTGTGTGTTGCTGAGCGTCCTGTGGCTTGAGCACGGCCCCTCTGAGGTGAGCCATCTGTTCGTTCTGTCATAAGAACACACTGCAGGGGGCGATAGAGAGAGTAAAGGCATTCATACACAGGAGAGACCACGAGCGGGGCCGACTCATTCAGGACAAAGCAGCATTACATAATCATTTAGCAAAGGGACAGTATTGAAAAGCCTGTATTATGACACACTATTTTCTGATCTGTTATAATGTTGTTTCTTCATCACAAACAGATCTGGAGTTGTGTTTTGTTTCATTCACACATGTTTAACACGCAAACCCTGCATATTTAGGCTGAGTTCTTCTCTCAGACAGAAAACGATCTGTTCCACCTTGTGATGTCATGTGGTAATACAGGAAGTGCTCCACTGTGTTTTTATACTCCATACACCTTCACTAGAGTCATTTGGATCATTTCAGCCCTGGATTTGCTCATCTCTACTAAACAAAAGGTTAAAAGTAGCTGTTAACTTCAAAACTACCAGTTAATGACATCACAAGGTGGAACAGAGCATTTCGAGGTTTGGAGATGTAGACAGACTAATAATAAATTGTTACTCAAACATGTTTAAATTTCAATCTCTACCAAAAACATAACTGGGATCAGAGTTCATTTGGACTTTTCGCTGTAGAATTTAAAAGCTTATCTTAAACAACTGAAAACTTTCTGGGGTAGTTTTCAGACGCAGACATCATACTCAGTTGGAAGTGTTTGTCCACTGATCCGAAGGTTGGCGGTTCGAATCCCGCTCACATCATAAACATTATGTTACGTTGGTTGAGCGATCAGATCCACTGACCCACAGGCTGGTGATGCTATTCCAGCTCCCGCAGTTGAACGCTGTCGTTGTGTCCTCGGGCAAGACACTTAACCCACCTCGCCCCCAGTGTCTGTGTACACTGGTGTGTGAATGTGTGTGTGAATGGGTGAGTGGTTCCTTGATGTAAAGCGCTTTGAGTGACTTGAAGGTGGAAAAGCGCTATATAATTTTGACCATTTACAATTTTTTTTTTTCATTTTTGTGGTATACATTAAATAATCTAAAATTATACTAACTTCAAATTATAAATCAGTTGTTACATCCAGAGTAATAGTTTCACCAAATCCTTTTTTCACTCTTAATATACTTATATTTGAAATGATCTAATTTCTGTTCAAATTCAGTTCTTTAAAGGCACTTGAGCTGCGGTTCTAAGGCGAATAAAAGTGTGTGTTGGAATATACACAGCCTTATTAAAACACATCTGAAATAGTGTAATAGTGTTATCTCTCAGAGTTTATTTTGTGAGTTTGTCCTGTCCTTTTGAGCCCAAATAAAAATACTTTATCAATACAAAATGTTGCTTTTAATAGAAAATGACTCAAAAACAAGTCTCTAGTCTGAGTTTGAACAACCTTTATAAAAGATATTAGTACATGCAACTTGGTCATGTAATATTAGTTGTATGGGGAGGGCATTTCATTGTTTTGTATGGTCCAGATTTTGTCCCCAGATTTCCTTTGTAACTAGATAAACAGCAACAAAACAAATAAACTTATCAGAAAATTCAAAAAATTTTACATCAAATCCCCGTGATGAGTTATTACATTGAAAACAAAATGGTAAGTGCTTTACATCAAGGAACCACTCACCCGTTCACACACACATTCATACACCAGTGCACGCAGACACTGGGGGCGGGACGGGACGGGAAGTGTCTTGCCCATGGACACAAAAACAGCATTCATCTGTGGGAGCTGGAATTGCACCGCCAACCTTCAGATCAGTGGACAAACACTCTACTAACTGAGCGACTATTGCCCCAAAACAAAACAAAGGCCTATGTGGTAGAATCTAGTGTAAACTGGAAGGGTTGGACACAGATAAAAAATAGAAATGAGGAAAAGTGACTATAGTATTTTTTAATTTCATTTTAGAATTACAGAGATAAATGATAAAGCTGCGGGGCTTTTCTGGTGCCTGGACGTCAACTGCTTGTTTCCATGGAGATATGATTGCTTTACTTTAAATCTCCCACAATATTAAATGTATTCATAATGTTTGGTATCTTTCATTTATTTAATTTGGGGTGTTTTTTTTGCTCAAAATACATTGAAAACATGCATTCTTGCTTTGAGTGATGTCACCTTCATATACCTGACTGGCCTGGTGGCGCCACATTCTTTAATGCCATACCGTGGAACATTCCAGGCAAAGCTATAACATTGCCATAGAGACAAGGATGTACGCAGTACACTTTTAAATTTAACTTAATAAAATAGGACCTACTGAAATCTCATGTTATTTGTTCATTCTTTCATAAATTGATTCAGTGGGTTGGGTCCATGACATGACGTCATAACGGGGTTTATATATGAGTTATACATACAGGGTGTCCATAAAGTCTCTTTACAATTTTTAAATTTAATTACAAAGGCAATTGATAAAATATATTAATTAGATTTGTTCCATTAACTCAAGTTTTTAATCACTTTGCATTTTTGTATATCAGGCATCCTGTTGATTAAAGAGGCACCTTTGGAATGAACCCCTAAGAAATGTCTCCTCAAGAGAAGCACAGTGTGTATCATGGTTTATTGAGACAAAATCAGATCTACAGACTCAGCAAAACTACAGAACAAAGTATGGAAGAGAACCACCATCATGTCCATCAGTTTGTGCATGACACTCGAAATTTATGGAGACAGAGACAATGTTAGATAGAAAGAGAAGTGGGCCACCAAGAACATCTGAGGAAAACATCGATCGTGTAAGAGAGGTGTATTAAAGGAGGTAAAAAACTTTGGTACAATAGAACAAGTCTGATTAAGATATCTTATCAATTGGCTTTGTGATATTTTTTTTTATTGTAAAGAGACTTTCTGGACACCCTGTATATATATAGCATACTGTATTTAAACATTTAAACATCTAATGTGTTTTTTCAGGTCTGGAATACAAGTTCATGGTGAAGTCTGTTGATCCTGATGGGACCAAACCAGTGAGAGGAGATAAACCTGAGCTAAACCAGGAGGAGAGAGAGAGAGAGGAGGAGGAGGAGCCACATGAACTGTATGAAGTCAGGGACGGGACCCTCATGACTGCAGCCCCTCTGAGCCCAGGAGAGAAAGCCCCGCCTCTAAACAGCACCGGTAATAAAACTGACCATACTGTACATCACAGTGAGAGGACTCCATCTTAGTTACACTGGGAATCTTGTTACACAAAACACTGACTCTAACCACACCTGCTTCTATAGTTAATTCATTGCATAAGTACGGCACTAGAACCGTTAGTAATGGCCACATAATTACACCGTACCCCTGAACCAATTTCATGAAGAAAACCGTTCTGTATTGATCGATATCTACTTGGAGAAATGTTTCCATTAATAAACAATAGGTAAACAATAGGTGTTTTTAGTTTCAGTGTAGTTAGCTCCTCCCTTCAGACAGATATAAGGAGTGTCCAACAGTAATCTGACCAGAACTGAAGAAGCGGCTTGGATGAGCAGCCAAACGTCTTCACTCCTACAACGCTTTGTGTAGTTGACAGATTTTATATTTTTCTTTTGCTGTGGCTCGGGCCTGGGCGACTGAGGGATTACACAGATATCTTCCCATTGATATTCGCCATCTTAAAAACAAACAAACAAACAAAATTTATCTGAAACGTCACATGTTAAATTCAATTAAATGTGCTGTAAATGTGCACTTTAAATGAACTTGAATTCAACTGTGATTATTAAGAAAAGTGATTTTATTGCAATGAAATATCAAATGTAATGAATGTATATTTGTAATAATAAAATGTACATCTTATAATTTATATTTCAGTGGACCCAGGAAGACTAGCTGACTGCAATGTTTGAGCTAATGGGATCCAAATAAACAAAACAAATAATGAGAGGACTCCAGCTTGGTGTCAAAACTGCAGTGGTCTCATTTACAGTATTATAAAAACATAATAAAAATAACAACAATAACGATAAATATACGTACGACCCAGACCCCTTTAGAAACTAGTATCCCTTGAAGGTTCTGCTTCTGAATCCCCCAAACGTGCCGGTAATGGGGGACTAAAACTGGGATCAGACCAGGACCAACACGACATAAAATTATAAAATGTTATTAAAAGCTTCAGAGATCTTTGACCCAAATAATGAACTTAATGTATTTGTTGGTAAAATAATATTCAAAAAGTATGTATAATGTTTGTGACTTATCATTTTAATAAAAAATATAGATTTGTGTTTCATTTTTACCCTCACAATCTTAACGATCCTGCTACCGATTTTGAACCGTGAGTGAAGAACATGTTTTTGAATGAACTGTTAGCCCCGCCCCCTTAGTCCCTTCTCTCACTGTGATTTTGAACCATGACAGAGAAACAACCGTCACAATTTTTATATTATGGTGCAGGCAATCGCAAAATGCTTTTTTAGAATTATTTTTTTATTCTTATTTTTTAGTTTTTACAATAGCAATAGCTACAATAAACGTATGGAGTAAAAGGCATTTTCCTGAGCGACTTAAATACAAGTCAGGAATAGACCCTTGAATATAATATACCATGATACTATAATAAAATCCTATAAATACAGC
Source organism: Periophthalmodon schlosseri (assembly GCA_000787095.1). NCBI lineage: Eukaryota > Metazoa > Chordata > Actinopteri > Gobiiformes > Gobiidae > Periophthalmodon > Periophthalmodon schlosseri. The sequence continues at coordinate 19,980 of KN481541.1, forward strand.
TATATGAGGCTGAGCATAGAGCGCTCTCCACTGCTGCCTCTGTCCCATGTGACACAGCCTCTAAACAGCCCCGCTCATAACACTGATCATACCGTACATCACAGTGACATGAGTCTATGGGGGAACTCCACATGGGGCAGATATTGTTACTTTCCTGATCCATTATTTCTGGAGGACCTGCTGTGTCTCAGAGGTGACGAGGAGCCTTCTGACAGAGGACCATCATAAAGGCGATATTTTCAAGTGTTTTTTTCTGTAATTGACAGGTCTTTGTCATAGAGGTCGAAGTTTTCAGGTTAAAAATATCTGTAGCCTAAAATATCCTTAACGGGGTTGTACCTAGAGATGCACCGATACGATACTGGTACAGGATTTCGACACCGATACTGAAAATTTAAAGATATCGGTTCAGTCAATATCCCATTTTGGTCTATAAATTGTTAGCAGCAGGTTTGATTTACAGCGTTGCCAAGCGCCCGCTCGCTGCTAAACCAGTGGTGTGGGCGGGAAGGGGCGTTACCTTCAACAGCCTCGCTCCGGATTGGCTCTTTGGTTGCTATGATACTCGCGGTCGGAATTCCAAATATGGAACTTGGCTCCAGTGACTGCTCTGGCCTCGATGAGCTTCATTTGACTGGAGCTGAACGCTGTGGGTGACGTCAGACTCACTCAGTCCACTTCTTTATACAGTCTGTGTACAAAACAAGAGCAAAACAACAGCAGTCTCAACTCACGAGAGCCAGTCTCCAAAACTGACCAGTAACTGACCAATAGAGCTCGTCCTCATGGCAACCAAGTGTCACATACAAAAGCAGTTACATTAACAACACATAAACAGTTACAAGAACAACAAAAGGAGTCAACTCTGAACTAAACACAAAATATCAGCTAATTACAATATCCACAGTAAAATCTACTTAAGTAAAATACAGATACCTACCAATTCTACTTAAGTACAGTACTTTACTACTTGTACTTCGTTACCTTTCATCCTATTGAAGCTTATAAAACTAAAACATATTATGGAACTCTTTTTGATCATGTTGAAACCACTGCAGTTTAAACTTACTCAAGTAAATGTGACTATTTTCTCCCCATTGTGGTGTATTGGGTGTGTGCCTTCTCTGATTTTAAGCCCAGTTAAACAAAGCCATTATTACAGCATGTGTGGCTCATTAGTGATTTATACCCTGAGGTAAAAATAGGACGCTACATGCTAATTAGCTTCTGCTCTGGCTTCAGGTAAACGCAAAAACGATGAAATACTGAGCTCGACATTGCCCCGTGTCAATGTCATCTCTGTTGTTTATGTACTGATTTTCTGGCTTGTGCACTATACAGGGACTTTGGTGACTTTGAAGATTAAGTAATATCAAAATCGTTGCTTGCCAAAAGTGTTTAACCTGCTTTTAAAACTAGAAAACGCTGCCAAGTTAATCAGACGCCGGTCCAAAATCCCCCTGGCGTTTTTCAGAAGTATTTCCTTCTTAGTCACTAATGTTTAACTGATGTTGTTTTTGGCTCTAGGCTCGACGAGGATGAAAAGACGAGTGTTTGGACCAAGTAATGGCGGTGAGTGTCCGATATGGTTAATTTTTGTGATGTTTTTATTTACGGAGTTGCTCAGTTGACATGGGTAATGGAATGTGTAGAGAACAGCCAAAACACGGCTGTCTGATCTATCATCAAGTTGGAGAAATCATTTTCATAATTATAGACAACAAACTGGTCCCGTACTGTCTTATAACGCATGAGTGACGTTTGTGAGCTTTTAAGAGGGACCTCCCCCATCAAGCATCGGCTCAAGCTGTATTTTTATTCAGGATTTGATTCATGCACATATTCATAAGTTATAGGCAAATGATTACTTCCTGAGTCGAATGGTTTTGTGAGTGCCGTTCCCATAGATGTTCGGCTGATTTGTTTCTTATTAATGTTCATATCTTGAGTTACGGACACAATAGCGAAATAAAAATTCCAGGATCATGTAGGGCGGGTTAATATGAACATTTTAAGACCAAAATGACGAGCCTGACAGCAGCAGTTACAGAGAGAGGGGCCATAGTTTTTCAATGTGAAGTGAATTGGAGCCAGAGTCGATGGAGCCGGAAGCGCAGCCCATGATCACTTCCTATTTGGAACGTGGCGGCTAACAGGTTAGCTATGTCCATTTATATATACAGTCTATGGCCATTCCCCATCCAAAAGATACAATATTTTGATATGAATTGCGCTATTTCTACGACAACGGAGGACTGTTACCATGACAAATAATCCAAATCAGGAAGGACTCCTTATGCCCGAAACCCAAAGACATTCATAGACCCGAAATTCTCTACGTCTGCCCGCTGCTACAGCTGATCACTTGGCTAGCCGATGCTACAACAGAATTACATAAAGTCGAATGCTTCTTCACATGAACGAATGGTGAAGCCAATCCCCATATTAAAGTATATAAGGTGTTTATTTCATGATATTGTATTTTAAGTCTTTTATGGTTATTAGATGTGTGCTGCCAGGTAAGCGGTCTAACCACGGAATTGGACGGCTTTTAAAGAGCTGCCGTGGGCGTAAAATATTGTCCACGGGTTTGACCAGAGTTATTTTGTGATGAAATGTATAGATTTTAGTATAATCTTATTGAAAGTCCTGTGTTTCAGTGACAAATCCTCATATCCAAAGCCATCCACGCTCTGTGGACCTTCTATTTATGTGAGAGAGAGGGGAGGGGGCAGGTCTGAGTCACTGGAAGAGCACTACTTTCATAAATACTGTGAAATCCAGCCGCGTCTTACAGTCCGTGGGTTTGGGGCAATTTTTCTTGTGCTCTTCTTGGGTCGCTGAAACCTGGCAACCCTGACTATATGTCTACCATGCACACAACTTCAGAAATCTCAACTGAAACTTGGTCAGCAGTTAGATGCCAGATGCCACTTTTACATGCTAATTATTATCTAAAATAAAACATCAAAAGTTTTACACGCTCAACAATGACTTTAAATGACGCTCTGGTCTCACGTAAATGTAGTCAATGGGTTGCTTCCAGCCGACACCTTCTAAATTACTTTTGTGGGCTGATGCTACAGGCTATAGGAAATAATACAGGGAACTGGCTCCGGTGTTCCAAAATCTTCCCAGACCACTTAGCTACTAATTAGCACAGAGATATTATATGAGACCATAGACTGCATAAAGAAGTGGACTAAGTGAATGTGACGTCACCCATAGTGTTCAGCTGCAGCTTCAGTGAAGCTCATCGAGGCTAGAGCAGTTATAGGGGCCAATGTGGAGCCAAGTTCCATATTTGGAATTCTGACAAGTATCATAGCAACCAAAGAGCCAATCTGGAGCGAGGCTGTTGAAGGTAACGCCCCTTCCCGCCCGCACCGTTGGTTTTAGCAGTGAGTGGGCGCCTAGCAACGCTGTTAATCAAACCTGTTGCTAACTCTAGCGGGAGTGACTTTGGGTAAAGAAGGCGCCTGATTTGTCTGTTATTAATGTTCATATCTTGAATCACGGACACAATAGCGAAATAAAAAGACCAGGATCATGTAGAGCGGGTTAATACGAACATTTTAAGACCAAAATGACAAGGCTAGACTGAAACCCATGAGCTAGTGATCACGTATCGTCTTGTATTTGAGGGTTGAGTGCTAAGATGCTCACGTATCCACGCCCACAACCCTGTACTTACTTTAGTTTCTTCCAAAAATATAGACTCTGCTTCATAGGGTTCAAACTGTTGTGTGGACATTTTTCAAAACACTGTAAATGAAGATCTGCTGCTTGCTGTGATGAGACACTGTTATAAGAGGCAGGGCCAACATCAAAAATAGTCTGTAGTTTTGAACAAGAAGTCAATGGACCAGTTTTATTATCATGATGTTTCAGATCAACACTATGGTTTACAAAAAAACAAAATACAAAATAATGATCTAGATTATCTCTGCATGTCTTTTTCCTCATATCTTTTTGCATATTTTTTTTTTTTTTTTTTACAAATGAAGAGTTCAGTTGCAAAAATGGATATCACCAGTTTATCATCTTCTACAGATGTTATTAACTGAAGTAATGTTGAGTGCAGTTTTATCAAGAAGGGGTGGAATAATATTAAATACATATGAAATACATTTTGCTTAAAGGTCCTATATTACACAAAATTGACTCTTGTGAGCTTTTAGTTGCGTTATAATTCTGTTACCTCCTCAAAAACATACCTGGACTTGTGTTTCATTCACACATATTTGTGTCATGAAGCGGTAGTTTTCAAGTTAACAGCTACTTTTTACTTTTAGTTCAGTAGAGATTGGCAATTCCAGGGCTGAAATCATCCAAATGATTTTAGTGAAGGTGTATGGAGTTTAAAACACAGTGGAGCACTTCCTGTATTACCACATGACATCACAAGGTGGAACAGAGTGTTTTCTGCTTGAGAGAAGAAGTCCCCCTCTGCCTAAATCTGCAGGGTTTGTGTGTTAAACATGCGTGAATTAAACAAAACACAACTCCAGGTATGTTTTTGATGAGGAAACATAACACAAATCAGAAAATGGCGTAATATGAGCTCTTTAAAGCAGCAAGCCGCACTTATCTCTTTTTGCAAATGAATTCTTAAAAATAAACAATATCTTTATGTATCTCAATATCTCTAATATCACTATTAATTCTTGTTTTTTTTCAGTTTCAGGATGGGAGCGGTGCCTGGAGCCGATGAAGGAGGGGTCATGCTCAGAGTACACGTTACTATGGTACTTTCACTCTGCGTCAGGGGAGTGCCGACCCTTTGTGTACGGAGGCTGTGAAGGGAACAGAAACAGGTTCATCTCCAGGCAAGACTGTCAGCTCTGGTGTGGGACAAGGCAAAAAGGTATCACATGATAATCTCATATGCTCACTAAGAAAATATTTAAGAGTGCAAAAATGGACTTTTCTGAGCGTTCAACCATGTTATAACGTTGTTCCCTCATTAAAAACCTGCCTGAAGAGGTTTTAGATGCCATCCATAGATAAGTAATCTAGAGATCTCTCCCGGGCCCTATTCAAACCCTCCTTAAGGTTAGCAGTTAGATTCTGTCCAATGCTCCGCCCACAAGACTACGTCACCCATGCTCCCACACTGCACTTTTCCATAAATATACAAAAGCATGAAACAAAAAAATGCACTACGACTTCTCAAACCTGATGCGATGTGCTGTAGTTTCCTTACGCTGATTGTGCTGTGATAGCGCTGTGAAGGGGGAGTGAGGGGGTAGGGAACTAAAAAACGAAACTGAAATGTATTAAACATGTTAATATGTTGTTTTCGGCGAATATAGCATTTTTAAAACAATAAAAGGTATCATGGTGATCTGTGTGTTAGCAATGAATACCCCATAGAACTGTAATACTGTGGGCCCTAAACTAAAGTGTTTCAGAAATTTCATACAATATAAAGTAATTTTTGACACCCAGTCAGACTACAATATTCATATTGACCATAGACTGTATAAAGAAGTGGACTAAATGAGTGTGACGTCACCCATAGCGTTCGGCAAGTTCCTACCAAAGAGCCAATCTGGAGCGAGGCTGTTGAAGGGAACGGCCCTTCCCGCCCGCACCGCTGGTTTAGGAGGGAACAGGCGCTTAGCAACGCTGTCAATCAAACCTGTTGCTAACGCTAGCGGGAGCGACCTCGGGGAAAGAAGGCGTCTGATTTGTCTCTTATTAATGTTCATATCTTAAGTTACGGACACAATAGCGGAATAAAAATACCAGGATCATGTAGAGCGGGTCAGTACGAAAATTTTAATATTAAAATGGTGAGTCTGACAGCAGCAGTTACGGAGAGAGGGGCAACAGTTCAATGGAGCTGCTCGCTTCTTATTTGGAATGTGGTGGCTAGCGAGTTAGCGATGTCCATTTATATATACAGTCTATGATATTGATACTTGCTCAAATTAGTATCTAGTTTCAATACTAGTTTTACCCGCTTCTGACACCACTGTAGTGTTCTGTTGTAAGGAAACATGCTGAATTTCTTCTGGTTGTTTATTTTCTGAACACAAGGGCTACTGTAGGTCATAACCCACACAAACAAGAGCAAAACAACAGCAGTCTCAACTCACTAGGGCCAGTCTCCAAAACTGACCAGTAACTGACCAATAGAACCTTCACATTGACTCGTCGGCATAGCAACCAAGTGTCACATTCAAAAGCAGTTACATTAATAACACATAAACAGCTACAAGAACAACAAAAGGAGTCAACTCCGAACTAAACACAAAATATCAGATCATTACAATATGATCAATAACTTTAACACTAGTGTTTTTTTGTTTCTAATTCCAGATGCATCAACAGGCACTGAACCGTGGAGATGACAACTTCTGATAAAACCCTTGATTTTCATTATTAGGCCTGTCACGATAACAAATTTTGAAGTGCGATATATCACTGAAGTAAACAGACGATAAACGATAATATTGAAACTAATTCATGCCACTGACACAACAACCCAAGAGCAGATTTAAACACAAAAACTATTCTAAATCTACAATATATTTTTTTAATCATAAGTTGCAGTAAATAAACAGCAGAATGAAACACTTTAGTTCTTAGTTTGCATCTGTAATGAATCATAGAAGTGATTAATTCAACCTTCTACAGCTCAAATCTTATCATACAGCCAAAAAATAACCAAAAATTTCCCAGTAGTGCAAAGAAAATGTACCCACGATAAATATTGACCCCAAAAAATATTGTTCATAGTAATTATCATGACAGGCCTATTCATTTTGTATGTTTGAAATGTTTTATTTATGTATATTTTGTATCTTACTTTTGTATACAGAATAAATGCAACTTTTTGTTATAAAAAAAGAGCCGACTCGTTCACGAATATCACATCACTAACTGACAGTAATATCTGAATTATGGTGACAACATTTACAATTTACAACCTGTTTAAATTCCTCTATTTCAAGTAACACAAGCCACCGATTCTACCAATGTTTCGTTAAATCAAAACTGAACTTTGAAAGAAGCAATTTGCACATTGAGAATAAAGGAAGAGATTTATCACGATCTACTCCCACCTTCTCTGATGCTCCATGGATGCTCCGGGTTGGCTATATGTCACAGGGAGAGGCTGTTGTCAGCAGACCACACCTCCTGTCAGACACGCAACGCACAAATCTCCAAAGGAACATTTCAGCTATAGTCTCCATTTGCATAATCTGTATTAATTCAAAAATGAGTGAGAACGCCTAAAAAAGAGACGCATATGTGAGTTTTCTTTCATCGGGCAGCACAAAAGGTATAGAATTAGGATACGCAAACTTTTAATATATAAGTTAGTTCAGTTTGTTCAGAAAAGTTGAAAATGCTCTTTGGAATATAGGAGAGATATTTGTCATTCACATGTCAAAACACGTCATTTCCCCAGCTGTGAATGCGTAAGATTTATTCAACAATGTAGACGCTTATTATATGCTTTGGTTTTCACACCAACTCAGCGTTTTGACGTGGAATAAACAGCAGGGGGCTCTCAGTGTGTTGTAGTCTGACGTCTTAATTAAAACTTGTTTAACAAGCACAGGCCATGTGCAGTCCTTAAAGGTCCTATATTACGCAGAACTGACTCTTGTGAGCTTTAGATTGTGTTATAAAGTTGTTACCTCCTCAAAAACATACCTGGAGTTGTGTTTTGTTTCATTCACACATGTTTGAGTAACACTTTATTATTAGTCTGTCTACGTCTCCAAAGCTCAAAATGTGATGTCATGTGGTGGCATAACATATATCACGTAATATACGTAGCATAATATGGACCCTTTAAAGAGACATACCAATAGGTTGTAAATGTTCGCAATATTATCTGAGCATAATTTGTCCTGTTGGCGTCAAAAAAAATGATTTGGTTGTACCTTAAATTGATAATAAATTCTCCCATTGTTTCTTTTAAAAATCTTTGCTTTATTGTAGTTTTTAGTGGCAGGACAAATGGGAGCAGAGGGTGACCACCTTAAATTGTAGAAAAAGTGGGATACGTTGGTGCAGCTTTGAGCGATGGACTCTGGAAATTGAAGCTCATAGATAAACACCGCAGTAAGATAAGATGACATAATATTGTACTTCTCTACTTCTTTCCACTTCACTGGTGTAAAACTAAGATTAAGATAAGATAAACCTTGATTAGTCCTACAGTACAATGGGGGAATTACAGTGTTGCAGCGCAAAGTTCAAGAACAGCAGGGGAATAGGAACACGCAATCAGAACCAAGATCAAGAAAGATTTACAATGGACAAAAACATAACACTGCAGCAGAGTAAAGTTGAAGGCTACAACACTTTGTAGTGTCTTGAAGTGACTCTGACTGTGGGTCTGAACAGAGCAGCTCATGGACAAGAGGAAACAGCAGGGAAAGTGACTTCAGTGAATTACAGGACTTGTACAATAAATGTCTCTAACTATCAATTATTTACGGTGCAGCATAAGGACCACAGACTGTATAAAGAAGTGGACTAAGTGAGTGTGACGTCACCCATAGCGTTTGGCTCCAGTCAAATGAAGCTCATCGAGGCTAGAGCAGTTACAGGGGCCAATTTGGAGCAGAGTTCCATATTTCGAATTCTGACCGCAAGTATCATAGCAACCAAAGAGCCAATCCGGAGCGAGGTTGTTGAAGGTAACGCCCCGTCCTGCCCGCATCGCTGGTTTAGCTGGGAGCGGGCGCTTAGCAACGCTGTCATTCAAACCTGTTGCTAACTCTAATGGGAGCGGCCTCGGGGAAAGAAGTCGCCTGATTTGTCTGTTATTCATGTTTATATCTTTTTTTATGGACACAATAGTGAAATAAAAATACCAGGTAGATCATGTAGAGCGGATTAATACAAACATTTTAAGACCAAAATGACAAGGCTCACTGCACCAGTTACATTAATACAACATTTTAAGACCAAAATGACAAGGCTCACTGCACCAGTTACAGAGAGAGGGGCGACAGTTTTCTAATGTAAAGTGAATTGGAGCCAGAGTTGATGGAGTCGGAAATGTCCCCATGATCACTTCCTATTTGAAACGCGGCGGCTAGTGAGTTTGCTATGTCCATTTATATATACAGTCTATGATGAAGGACAGATTAAATAATTAAAGAGCAGGTTAAGTGACTTGAATGGAGCTGGTCTTCTTGATGACCTTGACCATATTAGTTTAAGGTCAGGACTTCGTTTATCCCTGTGGGGAAATGTGTCCTCTGCATTTGACCCATCCTTCAATGACACTGGGGCAATATGTCAGGAGCAATGGGACCCATCTCCAGATCTTGAGCTAGTCTTGGTCAGGACTGCCTTAGCTGAAGGATTTTTCCAATTGGGCATGTTTTGGGTTGATGGGGGAAACAGGGGGGCCTGGTTCTTGCTGTGAGATGTGAGAGCCTCCGTGGCACATATGATGTATAGTGTTTATCAATGGTAAAACACACAGAGACATTTGAATCATAATGCAAACAGAGACTGAAACAGCAATAAGTGGCAACATGTTTAACCCTTTGCGTCAGAGTCATGAGGAAATCATATTTGTAAATCTTATCTTTTATTTTTTTATGTGGCATCATTAAAAAAAGAGGACGAGGGACAGGGGTCAAAATAAAACCCTGTGGGTTTGTGGGTTGGAGCTGTCCGAGGTGCTGCAACAAAACAGTCCTCTCATGTTTAACAGATCTAAACAGTGCGCAAAGGCCCGGTCTCGTCTGCTGAGGTGATACATGTGAAAACGGCTCCTCGCCTCATAATAAGTTTTTCTTCCTTTGTGTCAGTGGTCGTGATGCCTCGTGCGTGCCACTGCGCGGTATGTCACTTACTAAGTTTTTTCTTTACATCAGCACCTCTCAGCCAATAGGACACTCGCTTCAATGAGACGTGGAAGCGAGCGGTGCTGTGACGTTGTTGCTGGCGCACAACTCCACTTTAATGGATCCTTCTAATTGAATGCGCTGCGTAAAGAAGCGGAGACTCTCCAAAGCTGGCCAGAGCGCGCACTGCTGAGGACTTGTGCTTGTTCCTAAAGTGGCGGTCCGTCCGGTGGTCGCGTGTAACGTGTGGACTGTTTTCTCCAGGAAAATAGAGGTAAGTAAATCCACGTAAATGTTCCTGACCAGAGCGTCCCATTACGCATTTTGTACTGCTTTGGAACACTATTACGCACGGCTTTGTGTAATGCTGGAGCCACCCTGACTCGTGCCTTTAGGTAAAATTATGGTGCTTTTTGTGTTTGAAAGTAACTTTGGATGTATTTATATTTTTATGATCCATGTGTTGTGCTCAGGAGCCGGACCGTCATGCTGTCCTCCCTGAAGACGCTGCTGCTTCTCTCGGTCGTGTGCACGCCGACCTCCAGCCTGTGCCTGCGCCTGTACCCGTCCGACCTCCTGTGTGACGAGACCCAGAGCGACAGACAAGAGCCCGACAGCGCGCAGCTCAATGACTGGAGCTCCGTGCTGCAGTTTGGAGAACTACTGTCCTCCTCGTCCTCCGCAGAGTCCAGTCGGGAAAAAAGGACTTCTAGTCCCGCAAACTACCGCTTCATCAGCCGGACCAAGCTCAAGGGCCAAATGCTCCGAAACAGCAGTAAAGCAGACCGCAGGAGCCGGCTCACGCTGTCCCTGGACGTTCCCACCAACATCATGAACGTGCTGTTCGACGTCGCCAAAGCCAAAAACTTGCGCGCCAAAGCGGCGGAGAACGCGCGCCTTTTGGCGCACGTGGGACGCAGAAAGTAATCCTAATGTGGCTCCTGAATAGACTCTTCCACGGTGCGTTCGGAGCTCCAGGTTCAGTTCTCATTGCATTTTTGACGTCATTGCGTCAGACAATTTGATTTTAAATTATGTTTTTGTTGTGCCACACCAGTTATTAAGCAGTTGCGACCGAGCAATGTTAAACATGAATGAATGAATGACAAACACGACTCAGTATGATTATTTATATCTTTATTTTTTGGTTATTATTTCCCTATAATTTCCTGATTATTGTAGCTGTGATTCTTGCATCTCGTTCATCTTAGTGATTCACGGGGGGCGCTCTACCGCCTCGTGAAGGTCGCTGAGGTTTTCACTTATAAAAGAGTTGCTCGTCGTATTGGAGAGTTTTCATCCTTCATCCCGTTATGTTTCTTTCATTATTTTCTTTATGGAACTTCTCTCCAATAACTCGTGGTCGTTATAAAATGCAAGAGCCAGCCATTCTCTTGTGCATGGGAATTTACGTGTTCATCAGTATGTTATTTTTATACTTGAAATAATGTATTTTTCTTCTAATAAACAATATGCAACAAACACAGAAACTTTGAGCCCCTATATTGAATCTTAGTGGACTAAACCTATGTACAAAATCAGGTTGTATTAGTAGGCGAACTGACCGTACAACCCTCGTGCTGCGACAGTGACTCAAGAACATACAGTGAACACCGTCACATAAGTGCAGCTGGAAACAACAATAATAATAACAAAAAAAAAAAAAAAAAAGATTTGATGAGCTATGGACCTGGAGAATCTTAAGCATAATCATGTGTCCCAGAACTCACCAAAATAAATTCAGTCCTAACCCTAACCCCAAAACTTGTATTATTAAGCTGCTAAAACAGTTTTAAGCATCAGCCAGCCACATTATCACGTATTATCACTATTGGGTACAGTACAGCGCCGACATAGTTGAGACGCAGTAGTGGTAACGGTCTGAAACACCGCCATCTGGTGGATTTTTGACACGTGTCGGAATAATTATGACTAGTGATGGGACTTTTGGATCCGTTCATTTCAAAGAGCCGTTCAAAAGACTGACTCTTTGCTCTTTATTCATATGACAGAAGCCAATGTGAGAACTCATTTTAACAACAGACTAATCACAGAGAGAAACGACCAAGGCTTAAATTTGTTTAAAATGGAGTGTGTACTATTTCAAATTATGCATAATCTAAATAAAACGTTGCACTACAATAATAATAATAATAATTCTAAAACTAATATGATGCCAAATCTGTTTTTGTGCACAAATTTCTCACTCGTGTCGTCTGTTCTGCTTCTGTGCTGATTCTTGTGTTGGTTCAGCGTTCAGTACAATAATCAGTATAAAAATGTGCACAAAACAGAAAGAAAAAGTTTCGGCTCTTTTAAAAAATGAGATCCAGCCGTTCAAGTTACGAAACCGTTCAAAAGAGCCGACTCGTTCACGAACGTCACATCACTAATTATGACTGTGTCAAGAATCAGAATTACTTTTCACCCCAAAGGGAAATTCTTTTCGTTACAGACATGCAGCTGACCAGTAGAAGAAAAAGAGTTAACGAAAATAATTAAGGAAGCCTCAACGTGTAGCTCAAAATACACCGCATGTCTGGCAAACAACTTTAGTATTATATTATGTATTTTCCGTTAAAGGAGACTATAGCTAATGTTTTGCCTCCATCGTCTAAAGCAAGATGAGCAATAACCCGGTATTAAAAATTATAGCCTACTTTAACTGTTTGTTAGTTTATAATAAATATATTCATATATTCTCCGTGATCAAAGCAACTGAGCAATTCACATGAAAATATATCTTTTGAATGGGGAAAGGTCCTCACCGGGTCCTCACAAAGTCCTTCAAATCAGGAAGAAACTGTTGGTCTGAAACCTTGAATAGACGTAACTTTATCTTTAACTAGTCCTTTCTGATCACAAGAGGCAAAATTGTATTCAATAGAATTATTCGTATAAGGATTGACCGTGCCACCATAGTCTCGGTATAAACATGGGGAACTCTATATCATGAAAGTTATTCCTTATTCTGTTATCATCAATATATTAAAAAAAAAAATAAAAAAAAATAAAAAAAAAAACAAACAAAAACAAACAAAAACTTCCTTTGTTTATGTTTTTCTCCTTTTACCTAATTATGTGTATATGAATAAACATAAATAACAGATCAGACCATTCTTGTAATAATTACGTGAGTCAACAGCGCGCTCTGGTGGGTGATTACGGCATGACGCTGCTCTGACGTCAGTTCCGTGGACGTGGACTTCGAAGGCGGAAGTGTGTTTTCCTTTTGGCTACGTGGAAGTAGCTTTTCATTTAACCCAGGAGAGAGCATCTTTTGCCCTCACCCGGCTCATCCATTCCTAAAAAATGATTAAAAAGTTTGACAAGAAGGATGAAGAGTCTGGTAAGTTCGTTGTTATGGCTTGCAAACGCATAAATGTTTAAAAATACAGTAGATGGTGGGTAAGCTGCACATGCTAACACAGGTCGGCTTGTTTAGCTTCGGTTCATCAGACCAAGTTAGGTCTTTTTAAATGCTTGCTGTCAACGTTGGAAGAAGTTTATTACTATATGCATGTTTATCCTTCAAAGTACTTCAAATGTTAATACTAAGATTATGTGTAATTATTGTGATGTTGTCAATAGGTTTGTTTATCTGCGATGCTAACTAACTCGTTGCTTACGCTAGCGGTGGCCACTTGTACAGTGTTGCTCTATTCAACAAAGTCTAAATAGTTGAAATAGTGCTGTAATGTTGTAGATTACCTAAAATTGCAGTAATTTAATTAAGCATATTTTGGTGATTTGTAGGAAGTGGCTCAAACCCTTTCCAGCACTTGGAGAAGAGCGCGGTGTTGCAGGAGGTAAGAGCTGTCAATGTGGCAAATAGACTATTCTGAACCAAGAAAATGTGTTTTACTTAGTATTTTTTGCTTGTTTAGGCTCGTATTTTTAACGAGACTCCCATCAACCCAAGGAGATGTCTGCATATCCTGACCAAGATTATTTACCTGCTCAACCAGGTCAATACAACTTATGTTTTATTGTTAACTCTGTATCTGCCATCTTATCTGCCATCTGCCTTTTCTGACTCTATTATTATTATTCTGTCTTTATTTCAGGGTGAGCATTTTGGCACCACTGAGGCGACTGAGGCTTTCTTTGCAATGACCAGGCTGTTTCAGTCCCACGATGTAAGTATATAGTTCTGATTTGAAATCACAAATCGAAACGTCTGTTGTAATGTAAAAATGCGCTTTTCTCAGCAAACCCTGAGGAGGATGTGCTACCTGACCATCAAAGAGATGGCCAACATCTCTGAGGACGTTATCATCGTCACCAGCAGGTCTGTCAGAATAATTTACTTAATTAGCATATGTGAATATATCGATTTATGAAATGCATTTTAACTAGTATTTAAAATTAATTTTGTTAAAAGTAAGATTTGTCCTAGATTATAATTACAAATATAGAACGTGTAAACATGTTAAGATATTGTGCCATATTTTTGTTTTGCTCCACAAGTTTGACCAAAGACATGACTGGAAAAGAAGATGTGTACCGTGGCCCTGCCATTAGAGCCTTGTGTAGAATCACAGATGTGAGTTTTTTTTGTTTTTTTTTTACTTTCAATTTCTACAGTTGTTTACTAGGCCTGTCATGATAATTACAATATCGACTTATTGTTCAGTATAGAAAGTATAGAAAGCTGCGATAATATATTTTGGGGCTCAGTATTTCTTTGTAGTAGTGGGGAAATTCTTGCCATTTTTCTGTCATAATGAAAGCTGAACTGGAGAGCATAGAATAACTTATGTGGCTAATTATTGCTATTTATTTGTTGTAGCTCAGGCCTTTTAATGATACTGTATGTAATTAACAATAGGTTTACAGGTGTTATCCTGCTTTGTGTCAGTGGCATTAAGTAGTTTCATTTCAATATTATTGTATTTCTTTGTAGAAATATATTGTGCTTTAAAATTTATCATGACAGGCCTACTGTCTACATAACCATATTTCTCAACAGTGATGACATTTATTTCACCTAAGCACCTTTTTTTTTTTTTTTTTTTTTTTTTTTTTTTTTTTTTTTTAAGTATTCTAAGTATGTAAATGTGTTATGCAACCTAGCTGAGTTATTCATAAAGTTTGATATATTAAAACTGATCTCTTGTTGTTGGCACAGACCACCATGCTGCAGGCCATCGAGAGATACATGAAACAGGCCATTGTGGATAAGGTGCCCTCTGTGTCCAGCTCGGCCCTGGTCTCATCTCTGGTAAGACCTGCTGAATGAACTTCAATGTCACATACTGTATTTTAACTTTTCCACCATTTTAACCTGAGTATATTGACATTTAACTTGTGTTTTAAGCACATGGTGAAAGGGAGCTATGACGTGGTGAAGCGCTGGGTCAATGAAGCTCAGGAGGCAGCTTCCAGTGACAACATCATGGTCCAGGTGTGTCATTTTAAGCCTCTAAAATGAACAAATTTGCCATTATTTACAGTAGATCAAAAAACAAGTTTATTTGTATAGCACAATGTACACAGAGTAATTCAAAGTGCTTAACAGACTAAGAAAGACATTAAAATCACAATACAAACAAAGATAAACATAAATAGTCATCATTAAATTAACTTTCAAATGTATTCTTTCATTATATGCAATTTTAAAGTATAAATGGAGAAAAAAAAATTACAATGGTGATTGTACAGTTGTCATGGTGCTTTATTTTACTATCACTGACTTAATACAGTATGTTAAATTATTTGATTAAAAACCTTGAATGTGTTTTATTTTCCTCTTTTTCTCAGATTTTTATTTTTTTTTAATCTTGTTTATATTATTTGCATGATAATTTGTTTATTTTTCACAGTACCATGCTCTGGGGTTGCTATACCACCTGAGGAAGAATGATCGTCTGGCTGTGACTAAGATGTTGAATAAATTCACAAAGTCTGGCCTCAAGTCCCCGTTCGCCTACTGCATGCTGATCCGCATCGCCAGCAAACTGTTGGATGAGACCGAGGGCGGGTGAGTTCATAATGGAGCAGCATCACAAATGGTTAAAATGTCATGACAGTCTTCAGCTGGCATAAGCTCCTAATCCTAAAATGGCTCCGAAGATGTAGAAATGTCTCTGTCTCTGTCTCTGTCTGTCTCTGTCTCTGTCTCTGTCTCTCTCTTGTCAGAAATCTCTCGCTCTTGCTCTCTCTCTTTCGCTCTCCTTGCTCTTGCTCACTCTCTTGCTTTCTCTCGCTCTTTCGCTCTCTCTCGCTCTCTTTAGGGCTTTCGCTCTTTCACTCTCTTGCTTTCTCTCGCTCTTTCGTGCTCTCTCGCTCTTGCCTGCTCTCTCTCGCTCTCTTTTGCTCTCGCTCGCTCTCTTTTGCTCTCGCTCGCTCTCTTTTGCTCTCGCTCACTCTCTTTTGCTCTCGCTCACTCTCCTTCGCTCTCGCTCGCTCTCCTTCGCTCTCGCTCACTCTCCTTCGCTTGCTCTTGCTCTCTCTTGCTCTTGCTCTCTCTTGCTCTTGCTCTCTCTTGCTCTTGCTTGCTCTCTTGCTTTCTCTCGCTCTCTTACTCGCTGTCTTACTCGCTCTCGCTTGCTAAAATTTAATATTACAGTAATATTTCTGTGACTTTGGACATGTTTAAATATTCACTGTGCGTTAAATCTGGATTTTGAAACTAAATTTCAAGTCTATTTGCAATATTAAATAATGTTGAATTGTTGCGATAATATAAATTTCTTGCCATATATAAATTTAAATGTAACACAATAGCCAACCTCTTTGTCGGTAATGCATTGTGTTCATTGTTTTAGCATTTGATCAACTGCTCCAACTGTTGGTTATGGCATTAAAAATTGATGACACATTTGGCTTTGTGTGTTGGGACATTAGAACATTACATCGCTATAGTAATCGTGCTTGAAATGCTAACATTACACTGGTTAACTGTTTTTATCGTGTGTGAATAGCCACGACAGCCCATTGTTTGACTTCATTGAGAGCTGCCTGAGGAACAAGAACGAGATGGTGGTGTATGAAGCTGCTTCTGCCATTGTCCATATGCCCAACTGCACGGCCCGGGAGCTGGCCCCTGCCGTCTCTGGTTAGAGCGTCGATCTTGAATATCACTTAAACATTATAATGCTACATACAGGCGCAAGCCTTAAATGTTCCGTTGTTTTTCTTTAGTTCTGCAACTCTTCTGCAGTTCCCCCAAAGCAGCCTTAAGATATGCAGCCGTCAGGACCCTCAACAAGGTACTTTCTTATATTAGGATAAGATAAACCTCTTATTTGCACATGATTACCATAAATTTCGGACTATAGAGTGCACCTGAATATAAGACGCACCAGCTAAATTTTAAAAGAAAATAAATTTTGTTCATATATAAGCCTCACCTGAATAAGCAGGTTTTCATGTAACATGAGATATTTACACAAAGACAGGACAAGTTTCTTTTTTAGTTTTAATTTAAGACACGCTCTTTTTAAAACTGTGCCTGAAAATCGGCAGTACAGCTCCAACACGCCATCAACACTGGATGAACATATCTGCATGTTTAGAAAATAACAGCACCAACACGGGTCATTGGCTTTTATTTCCTCTGAAAGCTTTTGTCGTCTTTTTACATTGACTAAGTTTTTTGCCACTGCCGCCTCCAACGTCACACCATCGGTTCATTAATGCCAAGCTCACGTGCAGTGGCTCTATTTCCTTCTTTGATGCCAGATCCATTGCCTTTAACTTAAAAGCTGCATCATCTGCATTTCTTCGTGTGTTTTCCATGATGAGGGTGTGGCATGATCCACAAAATGACAGTTCAAAATCAAAACTAGTGTATTCTGCAGCGCATAATCTTTCCCCACGTCTGTCTCACTTTTGCATTTACTGGTAGAGAGTGCCCCTGGTGGCTGTTAGCCAGTAAAAATCTATAAATTAGCCGCAGGGTTCAAATAGGAAAAAAGTAGCGGCTTATAGTCTGAAATTTACTATACTACAGGTGGATGGCACATGTATAGGGCTAGTGTTCATTGTTCACTGATTTTCAAGGTGTTTCCATAGCAACAAAACACCTGTAACCGAATAAATGCAAGATAATATCAGACTATGTGAGATTCCAGGGATTGCTATAACATCTCCAATTTACAAGCAAAGTTATATAGTGCTTCAACACATGGGGCAAAGACTATTTTGAGTGGTTTTATATAAATGCAGAGTTCCCACACGGCCTGGAAAACCTGGAAAATAATTGGCCTCTTGGCCTCACATGGAAAAAACATGGACAATTAGGAAAATTGCCAAATGTTATGGAAAATTTTGTCTTTGAAAATGTCTCCCACTTTGCTTTGCTGTATTGTTGGATATGTAAAAGCCACTGTTCTTCTGTCAAAAAAAGTGGTTGGGATTTTGAAAAACCTGTAAAACTCTCTACATGCAGGAAATTACTACTTTTGTACAAGCACTAAAATGCTTGACAACAAATGCAAATAAGCAATCTATATTTAAATCCTTTTATTTAATACAATATTTGGTCTGGTAACAGATTTAAATATAATTAGGTCCACATGTTTATGATTGTACCACAAGCGTAAAGTATCATTTCTATTACCAATTTTTTGTCGCTAGTCTCCTATTAATGGGGAAACACTGGTGTACATAATTTTAAAAAGCCAAAGTCAATAATATCAAAGAAATGTCACTATCCTGTTGTCCTGTAGGTGGCGATGAAGCACCCGTCGGCGGTCACGGCGTGTAACCTGGACCTGGAGAACCTGATAACGGACTCAAACCGCAGCATCGCGACTCTGGCCATCACCACTCTGCTGAAGACCGGCAGTGAGAGCAGCGTGGACCGCCTCATGAAGCAGATCTCCTCCTTTGTGTCCGAGATCTCCGACGAGTTTAAGGCCAGTACACACTCGAATCTTATATACAGTGTATCCATTAAGTCTCATTACAGTTTTAAAATTTAAGTACAAAGGCAAGTGATAAGATGTATGAATTAGATTTGTTATCTTGTACTCAGTGGTTTTAAAAGTTTTTAATCACACTGGGGTCAGTATGTTCATGAGTTCCTCAATCAAACATTTCCAGACCGCTGGATTGAAGGGATGGACCAATTCTGTGCCCACCATGTTCACCAGATCTCACACCTCTGGATTTATTTCTATGGGGCTATGTTAAAGATTTTGTGAATGGAACAAAGATACGGGACATTACTGATCTAAAGCCAAAGATACAGATGTGATTGAACCGTTGATGAGGCTCTGCTACAGCGAAACATGGCGAGAAATCCAGTCCCGTCTTGATTTGCCTCCTGCCACTAATGGAGCCCATATTGAGCTGTATTAAATGAGGGAACACACTGTGGAAACCACTTTGAACAACAGAACAAGTCTGATTAAGAAATCTGCCAAATCAACTGCCTTTGTAATATATATTTTTTTTTAATTGTAAAGAGACTTTATGGACACCCTCTATTCTTTATTTTTTTTTTTTTAGTTTTCGTTTTTTGTATATATAAATAGACATGGCATTGGTATGATACTCATGATTGGAATTCCAAATATATCTGCTCCCAATTCGCCGCTAACTTCTATCTTTGACTGGAGAAAAATAATTACTGTTACTGTTGTCTGGAAGCAGTGCTATATTATATTTATTATTTGCAATATTTGGTTCTCTCAGTTTTACCATATTAAAAGTCCTAAATCATGTAAAACTGACTCTTGTGAGCTTTAAGCCATGTTATAATGTTGTTACCTCCTCAAAAACATACCTGGAGTTGTGTTTTGTTTCATTCACACATGTTTGAGTAACACTTTATTATTAGTCTGTCTCCATCTCTAAAGCTCAAAATGCTCTGTTCCATCTTGTGATGTCATGAAGTGGTAGTTTTCAAGTTAAGATACTAGAATTGGCAATTCCAGGGCTGAAAACATCCAAATGATTCTAGTGAAGGTGTATGGAGTTTAAAAACACAGTGGAGCACTTTCTGTGTTACCACATGACACACTGTGTCACTCACAATGTGGAACAGTGTGTTTTCAGTTTGAGAGGAACCTAAAAACAAAAACAAAACACTGTTATGTTGTTTTCTCATCAAAAATATACCTGATCAGAACATAACGCTATATGGGCTGTTTAACAGTATCATGAGTGTTTATATAAATGTCTCTTCTTGTCCCCCTGGTAACCCCTCAGTCTCTGCCCCTCTGTGACCTTTGACCTCTCTGTGCTGTAGGTGGTTGTGGTGCAGGCCATCAGTGCCCTGTGTCAGAAATACCCCCGAAAACACAGCGTCATGATGAACTTCCTCTCCAACATGCTCCGGGACGACGTGAGTGGAATTAATTTTTTCTCATATATAGAGTAGGTTTGGCAACAAGGGATGGTCATTATTGACAGAAAAATAAATTTATTAAAATCATGTAAAACAGAACTAGTTCATTTTAAACAGTTTGCAGTGGTCCGAAGTTATTGCTCACTTACCTTATTAGGGTTCCTACGCATCCTGGAAGTTCTGAAAAACCTGGAAAATAATTAGCCTCTTTTTCAGACATGGAAAACACGTGGAAAATGAGGAAAAAAATGCCTGGAAATTCCTTGGACAATTTCTCCACACTCTGCTTTGCTGTATTATTGGATATCAAGTTTATAGAGACTTTAACTGCCATGTATTGGAGCAGTTGGGTTTTAAAAGACCTCCTCTAAAATCCACCAAAATGCAGGAAATTACATCTATTTTGTACACAGGACCCCCAAACCCCCTTACGTCTTTCATCTTACCTGCTTGGTGGGGCCTTGGTGTCACATAGGCGTACCTTACTTTTCTGTGTGATAAATGCAACACTAGACTCAAGTACCATTCACGTGAGGACAGTGAGCTGTGAACCCAGTCATATGCACTTACACTAAACAAGGGTTCACATGTTTTATCCATCTCCAGAAAATACTTTTGGGTCCTCTACTTGGCAAAATATTGCAATTTAATTGTACACCAAGGCAAACGCACTATAAGTGGACTTGGGGTATAGGACTTGGGCTTAGACCACATGTTTATTATAAAAAACGATATGTAATCACGGCATCTACAAGCAGATTACCCCCTTTTTTAATAACAATAAATGTCCTGGGAATTGTCCTGGCAATGTCCTGGGAAATTTGTTAAATGTAGGAACCCTGCTTATGCATTCTGAGCATCTTAATTATTCACTGCAATGCGTTTATAAATGCTTTTCACAAGTTTTAGAAGCCAGGAGTTCATG
Source organism: Periophthalmodon schlosseri (assembly GCA_000787095.1). NCBI lineage: Eukaryota > Metazoa > Chordata > Actinopteri > Gobiiformes > Gobiidae > Periophthalmodon > Periophthalmodon schlosseri. The sequence goes on from KN481541.1 coordinate 41,035, forward strand.
GTAACGCTAACAGCTAGCTTGCTAACAGTGCACCAGCATTACTTCCTGATTTCCTGACGATAAAAACACTTTATAATTAGATGCAGACGCACACAGCGGTCTCAGTTTGACCCTAAGAGCTGCTTTTACAATGTATCTGTACTGGGGCAAAACAAACTTTACTTTATAACATTTAAATAAAGCATTGTAACCAACCTGTGTAGCATTTTAAGATCTGATTTGATCATTTCATAGCTAACCTTACTCTCAAATGTGTGGATACGGCTAAGTACTTGTAATTCTCTCAGGGCGGTTTTGAATACAAGCGCGCCATAGTGGACTGCATCATCAGCATCATCGAGGAGAACCCTGAGAGTAAAGAGACCGGCCTGGCTCATCTGTGCGAGTTCATCGAGGACTGTGAACACACCGTTTTAGCCACAAAAATCCTGCACCTGCTCGGGAAAGAGGGACCCCGAACGCCCCAGCCGTCCAAGTACATACGCTTCATCTTCAACCGCGTGGTGCTGGAGAGCGAGGCTGTGCGCGCAGGTCAGGCAACCGACATTTGAGCTAGCATACCTGATATTATTGTGTGTTAGCTTTATAGTTGTATTGGTATTAACAAAGAGCGTTTTTGTTTCCCTGTAGCTGCCGTTAGCGCTCTGGCTAAATTTGGAGCTCAAAATGATGATCTGCTCCCGAGTGTCCTGGTTCTGATGCAGAGGTACTTAGCAACAGCTGTTTTGTGTTTTTTTTTTTTTATGCTTAAAGATACACTGTGTAACTTTTCTGGTTAAGGGTACGCATCCGACTCAACTCTGTGGAAATGTTATTGCTTTGACTGACACAGTATGACTAGGGATCCAGGTTCCAATACCGATGATGATGCTTTGCCCTGTATTGGTTGATATCAGGAATCGGCAGATACTTAAAGCCAGAAATTGAAAATATAATTAATTTCCTTTTAGACACAAATAGGATAAGGTAGAAATGATCCAAATGTGACAAAAAGCAAACAAAGGAAACAGAGCAAGCCAGTAGGGCCATTAAAGGTTGAATGTAGGCCGTTAAGGCTGAACTGTAAACAATAGCTGTTTACAGTTTCAGTGTAGTCCTCCCTTCAAATAGAAGGCAGTGTCCAGCAGTAATCTCACTAGAACTGAAGAAGTGGCTTGGATCAGCAGCCTAACATCTTCTTCACTCCTACAACATTTTGTCCGGTTGACAGATTTAACTTTGCCTTTTACTATGGATCAGACCTGGATGACTGAGGGATTACACAGACATATTGTTGAAAACATAAAGGGAACATTGTTTTTGTTGCGTTCAGGTGCATGATGGACAGTGACGACGAGGTTCGAGACAGAGCCACGTTTTACATGAACGTGCTGCAGCAGAAACAGAAGGCCCTCAACGCAGCCTACATCTTCAATGGTAAGAACACAACGCAACGCCATACAATCTTGTTTGTGGTTTTTTGTTTTGTGTGAAGCACTTTGGTCAGCTGAAGTTGTTTTTAAATGTGCTATAGAAATGTGAGAATTTAAATTTATTCCCCACTTACATTTCTCAGTGTAAATATGGCTCCTGTGAGACGAGGCATGGGACGATTAACGATTATGTCACGATAACGATTAAAGTTGGAAGCCTCACAGTTCTGGGCCCCTAAGACCCTGGGGCCTGGGACAACAGACCCCTTTGTCTCTCCCTGTCGACTCCCCTGTGATTAGTTTTTTTTTCTGCACAATCTGGTGATACAATGGCAATTATCTTCGTGGGGCATTTTATATAATCGTGATAATCGCCAACAAACGATTATTGTGGAACCTTTTTATCACGATAAACGATATTATTGTTTAACATTGTCTCACATATGGACGGGATGGGACGATAAACTATCATTTTCCCTTGGCGTACCACTGTCTAAGTTGTGGCATAATGCTGTTTAACCAGAGTTTACAGGCCTTCATAGTCTCACTACATTTGCTATACAACGTCCTCCTCCTATGCTTCCAAAGATATATTCATGATACATAAACTTCTCCTACTTAAGACGTCCAGTTGGGCTCCAGCTTTTTTACTTTTACCACCATTTCTTGGACCAGGTGAAAACTACTACACCAATAAATACACTTGAATTTTAAACAACCCACCTCTTCTCCCTGGTATTTAATACAAGCGAGACAGGATATCTTGGTCTTTTACTGTTCTGTTCCTATGTATCGTGTTATCTGTATGTTTTTCCGTTGACTTTTTTGTGAAGCACTATGTGAAGGTCAGCTGATGTTGTAAATGTGCTATAGAAATACACTTGAATTGAATTGCCTTGGACTTTTTGTCACAGTAGAATTTTATAATATAAACATGGTTATTTTCACCGTCTGTGGCTTTTGAGCCCTGTCCTTGAGGAGCACATGTTCAGAATGTTTTACCCTCTGAAGCTGTTTTTATTTATATTGAATTGAACAAAACTATTCAAAGTTAAAATGGTGTCTTTTTATTATCTTATAATTTGTAAGTATAGGCTCTTAATGAGAATACTCAAGTTATACATTTACTGTGTATATAAGCTATGATGGAGAATACTAAACCATGGGCGACAGTAGCTCAGTTGGTAGAGTGTTTGTCCACTGATCAGAAGGTTGGCGGTTTGAATCCCGCTCTCGACGTGATTCCAGTTCTATCATTGTGTCCTTGGGCAAGACACTTAAGTGCTTTGACTGCCTTGAAAGTGGAAAAGCGCTATATAAAAACATGACCATTTACCATTTAAGTGTCAGTTCAAAGTTCCCATATAAAATAACATTGTATTGTATATGTGTGACTAATTTTAATTCCCTTTTGGCAGGTCTGTCTGTGTCTGTCCCCGGTCTGGAGAAATCTCTACATCAGTACACTCTGGAACCTTCGGAGAAACCGTTCGACATGAAATCTGTTCCCCTGGCAACAGCCCCCATCACAGAACAGAAAACAGGTACGGGGTTAAACCTAAATCATACAAATGTACCAATTAACCGGCCTATTTTCTGATCAATTAACACGATTACATCATCAAAAAGCTCACGTCTCAGTACTCGCTTATTTGATGAGCCAATCCATATAATGCTTAACATAGACATCAATGTGTTTTACTGTAGAAATCGCTCCAGTGGCCACCAGCAAACTGCCAGAGAAGCTTGCTCCATCGCGTCAAGACATTTATCAAGGTAAGATCCATTTCCCGTCACAAAATTCTCTTGGCTTCACGTTTCTCTACATGGACCAGAAAGTCTACGGTATTCTAGGTCTGTGCAACTATTTGAATAATGGCAAAAAAAAATGTCAAAGTTAACTGGACAAAAGCTTGAATTATTATGCTAAGTATGACCTAGCCAGCAAACAAACTGTAAACATATAGGTGTGTTAGCTTCAGTGTAGTTGGCTCCTCCCTTCAGACAGATATAACCCAGTGTCCAGCAGTGATCTGACCAGAACTGAAGAAGCCTTTTGTCCAGTGTGCAGAATGGAATTTTTCTTTTGCTTTTGCTATGAATCATACCTGGATGACTGAGGGGTTACACAGACATATTCAAACAGTAATCAAATAGAGATGGAATAGTTTGGAGTCGTCATTATGTTTGGGTTCTTGAGACGTCATCAGCCACTGTTCAGTAAAAGAATGTGGTTTGGAGGAATCAGTAATGAACCAGGAATTTCAGGAATTCAGGAAAAATATACACTACCAGTCAAAAGTTTGGACACACCCTCATTCAGTGTTTTTTTTTTTTTTTGGTTTATTTTTTTACTACTTTCTACATTTTATATACACACAGAAGACATCAAATACATGAAGCAAGATATAAGGAAATATGTAGTAAAGAAAAATGTGTACTTTTTGAATATAAAATGTAAAAAAAAATTGGTAGAGTTATTTCACTTTTTTCTTTACTACATAATTCTATATATCTTGCTTCATATATTTGATGTCTTTATGTAAATAATGCAGAAAGTAGTCAAAATAAAGAAAAAAACATTTGAATGAGAGGGTGTGTGCAAACGTTTGACTGATTTCTGATTTCTTTTATTTTCTTATATTATTTGTAAAGGGACGGCACATACAGGGAAGAAAACAGCAACAATAACACAAAAGCAGCACTATGCACACAACACACTCAGTGCATTTATCAGTTGAAAATACAAAGTAATTCCATAGATTTTTTTTTTCTGATCTTTCCATACAAGAAAAACAGATACTTTTTGCCATATGGCCCGTTCTTACTATAATCTATTTGTAATTGATAATATTTATACTTTGCTCCACAGAACAACTGTCTGGGATCCCGGAGTTCCAGGGTCTCGGGCCTCTGTTCAAGTCGTCGGAGCCGGTGCAGCTCACGGAGGCAGAGACCGAGTACGTCGTCCGCTGCATCAAACACACTTTTGCTCGTCACATGGTTTTCCAGTTCGACTGCACAAACACGCTCAACGATCAGCTACTTCAGAAGGTACGAAGACACTTAGAGTTCATGATTTTATTAAATAACTGTGTGAATCACTTGAATAATCTTCTGAACCCGAAAAGACAAAATTCGGCATGCACCAATTAGGCCTGTCACGATAAATACTACAGCAACTTGTGTGAACATTTTCTTTGGAAAATTTGGGAGATTTTGGATATTTTTGTTGTAGTAAAAAAAATTCAGATCTGTCAACTGGACAAAAAGTAATGAAGGTATTTGGCTGCTCGTCCAAGCCTCTTCTTCAGTTCTGGTCACTGCTGGACACTGCCTTATACCTGTCTGAAGGGCGTTGTGTCTGAAGGGCAGAGTGTTTTGTCCAGTTGAGATTTGATTTTTTTCTTTTACTATGGATCATACCTGGATGACTGAGGGATTACACGGAAATTGTTGTGATTTAATAACATTTGAGCTATAAAAGGTTGAATAAGTGACTTCCATGGCTAATTATAGACCAATAATAGTATCGTTATAAGTTGCGGCTCAGGTCTTTTAATGATACTGTCTGTTGTTACAGTTCAGGGCTTTTAATGATACTGTCTATTTAAAAATGGTTTACTGGGATTATCTTGCATTAATGTTGCTTCCAAATGTGTTATCGGGACAGGCCTAGCACCAATTCTAGCACCGATACTGAGAAATTTGCTGTATCAGATATCGGCTTCCGAATATCGATTCAGACGTTATCCTGTTACGTCAATATATAAATTGATGTAATAAGACTGTATAAATAAAACTTCAAACATGATGAGACTTTTATCCTGTTACGTCAATATATAAATTGATGTAATAAGACTGTTTGCAGCTCAGAAAGTCTCATCATGTTTGAATAAACAAAGTCGTTCTGTAGTGATAAACAGTAGCACAACATTTTTGGATCAGTTCTGTCTTTTTTTTTTTGTACAAAGTCGTTCTATAGTTTCTTGAGAGATAAACAGCAGCTATACAACACTTTTGGATCAGTTCTGTCTTTTTTTGTTTTTGTTTTAAGGAAATAAATGCTGTTTTCAGTAGTATTGGTTGATATCTGGTATCGGCACATACTTAAAGATATAGAATCAGAATCGGTATCGGAACTGAAAAAGCAGCATCGGTGCATCTCTACATAAAATTATATTGGTTGATATCTGGTATTGGCACATAAAGATATAGAATCGGAATCTTTTTCAGAACTGAAAACGCAGCATCGGTGCATCTCTACATAAAATTACCACTAATGCAATATCCCCAGAGCCAGGCAGAGGCAGACACATTAATAATACTTTGACCCTTTCTCTTGGCTTTATTTTATTATTCATTAAAACATACATGTTTTGTTGCTGTAGGTGGTGGTGCAGATGGAGCCCTCGGAGTCGTATGAGGTCATTCACTACGTCCCAGCGGCCAGCCTCCCCTACAGCCAACCAGGCTCCTGCTACACACTGGTGCGGCTCCCCGACGACGACCCCACGGCTGGTGCGTGAACGTGTTTGGACTAAACTGGCTAAACGAGGTGACAAACGGCATCGATAACGATTTTTGTATCCACTTTTTGTTCAGTTTCTTGCACGTTTAGCTGCACTTTGAAGTATCTGGTGAGAGACTGCGACCCGAACACAGGAGAGCCAGACGATGACGGATATGATGACGAGTATGTGGTACGTGAACATGTGTATGGCTTTATTAACTACTACACAAGTTTATGGTTTCTAAGGAGGCTACAAGAAGCTGTGGAAGCTCTTAAAAACTATGAAACAAGTAGAACAGTTACCCGATAAAATACACAGGCCAAATTAAATGCATTTTAACAAAATAATTCAAATTTGAACCACCAAAACGATGAAGAAACAGATTTAACAAAACTGAGTACTTCTTACACCACTGTTGGTAAGTAAAAGTACAGATACTGGAGCAAAAAATATTTAAGTAAAAGTATCACATGAAAAAATCACAAGTACAAAAGTAGTAGTAAAAGTAAAAGTATTTTGTGCATATTTTTAGATCTATAATAAAGCTTCAAATGTAGTGATTCTGATACAATGATTCAGTTGTTTCTGTTGAACCAAATCTGTTTTTTCTGGCTGGTTTTATTTGTAAATTTTTGTTTGCTTAAACTATGAAGTTGATAAAAATAAACCCTCAGCCTTTTCAGCAGGTTTCAAACAGTAATAAAAAATACTTTCAGTTTTCAGTCTTGTTTAAAAATGTAGTGGAGTAGAAAGTACAGATACTGCTCTCAAATGTAGTAAAGTAAAAAGTATCCACTTCAAAATGTTCTTAAAATTTTTTCTTACTTAAGTACTGTATTTTACTACTTTTGCTTTGGCAACCAGTGCTGGAACGTAACAATGACTTAAGTTGACTCATTTTAGTATATTATCTAAGAATGTGGTGAGAATATGTGGTATTATTTTCCTAACTTCCATTTGTCCGTCTTGTAGCTGGAGGACCTGGAGGTGACTGTGGCGGATCACATTCAGAAAGTTTTAAAACCAAACTTCGGCGCCGCATGGGAAGAAGTCGGGGACGAGTTTGAAAAGGAAGAAACATTCGCCCTGGCGTCTGTACGAACTCTCGACGGTAAGACCCAATTTTGAGTTTTTTCCTACCATTTCATCATCTTTATTTTAAGTTCTAATAATGCATGTTTTATATAACGTCCCCTTTGCGTTTACAGAGGCCGTGGGTAACATCGTGAGTTTCCTGGGCATGCAGCCGTGTGAACGCTCCGACAAAGTTCCCGAAAACAAAAACTCACACGTCCTTTTCCTCGCAGGTGAGTGGAACTATCGTCTAGAATGTTTAGTGATACTATTTCTCCTCTATAGAGCAGGAGGGCCATAACTTTTTTCCTCGGTGGGTTGAAATGAAGGCATATTAGCGGAGTGAGGGCCAAAGCTATTGATTTTCACTTAAACAATTACATAATAAATATCTTTGCAGACTTTAATTCTTATGCATTTTAGGGGAATAGACTGGTATAGGCTTCCTTTGATTTCCAAATTAGGGTGAAATTAGACCCCCTGGAGGGCCAAGTTTAGCCCGCAGGCCCCACTTCAGGCACCCCTGCTATAGACCATAATGGGATATGAAACTCTTCTTACAGAGCATATGACGGGTTCAGTGTTGGGAAGTAACTGAATACATATTTAGAGTACACATTTTGAGTAACTGTTCTGGTACAGTTACTTTTATAAAATTGAAGGAATACATTGTGGTACCTGATTATGCAATTTTGGCTTCAAACTGCACTCTGTTAGAGAGAAAAAATATAAAACACTGCTCTTGTGACTAGTGTGTGTATGATTTTTCTTTTTAAATTGTTTTTTACACTATAATATTTAATGCAACTCTGTGTAAAAGTATTCAGAATACAGTACTCTGATTGGACATGTAACAGAATACGTCACAAAATACATCTTAATGCAGGTGATCAGTATTCTCTAACTAAATACATTTTCAAAGTATTCTTCCATCACTGGGCAGGTTTTTGTTTTTCTAATACTTATTTGGTTTGGAGTACATTTTTAGGATTCCACCCCTTGCACGTAAATTGCATTTTTGGTGTAATAGATGGATGGACTCCTTTTTCTGACTGTTTTTAAACATTTAACAAATTAATAGTGTTGTCTGAAATTATTACTATTGTGTAGATAAGAGCTTTGGCCCTTGTGTACAGTACGGTTGCTCGGTAACATTTATGTAACATCTGCTGTCCAGGTCCAACCAGGAAGTAAAATGATAAACTTCACCCATATTATCAAAATGGATAAAACTAAGGAAGAAAAAATATAAAATAGGTTAGACTATTGGGTGACAGTAGCTCAGTTGGTAGATTGTTTGTCCACTGATCTGAAGGTTGGCGGTGCAGTTCCAGCTCCCAAATATGAATGCTGTTGTGTCCTTGGGCAAGACACTTAACCCACCTCTTCCCCGGTGTCTGCGTACACTGGTGTATGAATGTGTGTGAATGGTACCATGAAAGTAACAGACCACTCTTTAGCATTATTGACAAAGTTAACCA